>VZRU01017827.1:13504-47731 GCA_013398155.1 Pedionomus torquatus | reverse complement strand
TGGCCAAAAAAGAAAAAAAAAAAAAAAAAAAATTTAAAAAAAAAAAAAAAAAAAAAAAAAAAAAAAAAAAAAAAAGAGGAAGAAAAAACCTTCCACACACACAAGTGGATATCTAATAGTCTAAAAACAAAATGAGATTTAAAGAGAGCCCCTGGAAAATATTTAGAAATTTGACTAGAGCCACTCATAGAGCTGGAATTTGCACTTGCCACCATGTGATTAATATGATCTAGAAACTTTACAATCACCTCCCCAATTAGGACATATGAAATAATCTCAAGTCTTTATTTCTCTCCATAGTCTCCTAATGCTGCTGCTACTGTTTCTATTTTCCTTTCAGAGTCACTACTAGTCTTGTTTGGGATTTTATGCCTTATAGATTTTTGTAGGTTTTTTTGGTCTAGATTTTCTCAAGCATCCCATGGTCCATCCAGGAGCCGGTGTCTCTGTGGGAGTAAGACCTGGCAGCCCCTTGGCCAACACCCCAGGCAGGAGGGACAGCCAACAGCAGGGACTGAAGCCTCCTCAGCTCCTCTGAAAGTCCAGCCCTGGGCATTGCTCCTCAGAGCTGTGCTGGATTCATGGCCAAGAGCCAAGACAACCATTTCTCCCTGCAAAAGACCTCAGAAAGAAACCCTGGGCAGCAGCACACAACAGCGGGGGGAGGAAAAAAAAAAAAAGAGATTCTCACGGCCATAAGCAGGAATGCATTGCTGGAATAGAAAATAATTTTCCTCCTGTCAAAGACAAGGGTAGATACTATTGAGTCACACAAACACAGCACTGGAAAGGACCTCCAGTCCCTTTCTCTGGCTAAGGTGTAATATCCAATACATAAATCCAAGGTAAGAATGCTCTGCTCCAGTTCCATATGTTTTAAAGCTTCTTGTATTTTCATTTCGTGGACAGACTTGGCAAACTGCAGAAATACGAGCTAGCACTCCAGCTGAAACAAGAACTGGCCAAAGTTTGACGTTGCTAGGGTTTGAGGTGCATGCAAAATCAACTCAGATCCTTTTGGATACAATCATATTCTATGAATTAAGAAAACACGGAGGCATCTGTCCAGTTTTTCAGGTGAAACATGCCAAACAGGTCCCAGACTGCTGCAAAAATGTGGCACTGGCCTCACTCGATATGTGCAAATTCTCCTCTCCCATTGCACGTGGAAGGATGTATGCAGTTTCCTAAATTACTAGTACAAGAACATCTTGATGCTACTGACAGCCTAAGAGAATTCTGTGTGATCACCGAATACCAAACGACGCTGGCGTAAATGAAACGAAGCTTTACGTATGAAGAGCCTCATCAGCCTAATATTTAGGCAACAGTAATTACCACTCTTAATAAGAAGTAACAGAAACGTTGATGAGTGTTTACAGACAGATGCAACGCACGTGAAAATTGATACAGTCAGGAGCAAAAGCAAGCCCAAGATTTTCAATACCCTTCAGAGATTCCTCTCCCTAGGGTAACCACGAGCAGCACTGTTTAAAGAACTTCTGATATGCAGTGTTTTAGCTCAGAAAAAAAAGGACATAGTATAATTTACTTGGTAAACACTCACTGCTTTACCTGCCAGACCTCCTGCCCATGAGTGCTCTTCCTCCAGCAGTCATTTTGGGCAAGTCAACGAGATGCCCCAAATCCCTCGGGGTGCCCCTATAGCTCCCACCGCTCACCCAGGGGCACCCATGAACGGAGCCACCCTACAGGACCACCCAGTCCCACCACGGGAGCACTGCTGGGCTTGCTAACTGCAGACCAGGCTCTGCCTCCCAGGAAACGGGGATTTTGCTCAAGGTTTATAGATTCAATCAAACCTCCTCAAATAATTCCCATGGAAGAACTCTATATATACGAGGCTGAAGCCTTAATTTTTTTTATTTTTTTTTAAGTTTGCTTTTCCCCTGCTGTACGGATTAAATACATAATTTGATTTCATCTCATTCAATTTTAAAATGATTAATCTTCTAAAAAAAAAAAACCCAAACCCACATGAGTGGTGCCAGCTCAGGCAGACAGGTACATCTCAATTGCAAAGCAGGGTCCCATCACTGGATTTCCCTTCCCTCCACACACACAGGCATCAGGAACTCAGGGTTTTGTACCCCAAATGCTTTCCCCAACAGAAAGGGGGATTTCACAAAACCCAGGTCCCCAGGTGCCCAACAAGAATTGCAGGGCTCCGTTTTCCTCTGCTGGCAAGTTGCCTCCTACAACACAGGCTGGATTTCCTTCTTTTAAAATCTGGAAACAATATAAATGGGAGATAACTTGCAATCCTGCAATCCTTAATGCTTTCCATCCTCTTTGCAAAAATCTTTTTATAATACTCAAATAGTTGGCTTCCAGTGATGATATTATAATGATCCTGGGGAGTTCTGAGAAACTGAGAGTAAATTCAAGTCAAATACATTTTAGAAAATTAATACAATATCACAGACCATATATTGAATAATTTTCATTACAGGATATAATTCTCTTACTGGGGAAGAGCAATAACACGGTGATTGTTGATGTTGCCAGTGCTCTTTTGTATTTTTTTTAATTTTTTTTTTTTTTTTTAAATCTGCAATACTTGGGCATTAAATTGTGCCGTTATAGTTGCTCGGCAACCATAACTTCAGCACACGCACCTCCCATGGCTTTGTGGCAACAACAATCTCATGATAACAAGGGAACGGGTATCTTTTTCGCAATCAAGATTCTTCTTGATATGTAAATGTATGCAACATTTTATGTATTATGTATGGCAAAAATTAAAATAATTATTTTGTTTGAGTAATGAGCCCTCAGTGTTGATTTCAGTTTTGGAATTGCAGGAATGGACCCGCTGAAAACTTGATACCAATAAACAGAGGGAATCCACCCGCATGGAGTAAAACAATTATATTCTCTTTGGAACACCTGCTATTTATATTTTTCATATGTGAGATACAAACACAGGTGGGGAGAACATTCAGGGTTTGTCCGAGCTTGAGTTTTGGAGAGGAAAAATAATTTTCTATTTAAGAAAAAAAACCCAAACACCTAAGAAAGAGAAATAAATCCAAGTCTATTGAGTAAATTCAGCCCCTGCAGAACAGGCTGAAGTCAAGTTACTCTTCTGAAGAAAAAATAATCTTCCTGAGAGCATCTCCAGGACTCAGTGCAAGAGACCACTTCAGTATAAGATTTTCTGATGCCTTCAGATTGCTGAACCTTCACATCCTCCTCCTCCTCTTTCTCTATGGAGATCAGGGGCAGCAGCCCAATGACCTCACTAGAAAGGGCATGGAGAGCAAACATCTGAAGTACTTGCAGGTTAGTTCTCATGTTCCATAAGGACAAGACACCCTGCGTCAAATAAAAGCAAGATAAATGAATTTGCTTGAAAATAATTTTTTTTTCATTACTTTCTGTGTTTTGGGGTGGGTGGGGGGTGTCTTCAGAACATTCCAATGGTCATAATACACTTGTTTTTATTCTTGTCCTTTTTATAAAGAGAATAAAAAGCTAAATACAGAATTTATTAGATCATCCTGCAAAAATATCTATGGAGCAAAATTACTCTCTTCTTAATTGTTTTAATTAAGTAAAAAGCAATATTATTTACATTTCCCTTTCAAATTACTAGAGGGGGAAAGTATTTTGATGTTGCGTACTGAATTTGGGTGAACCTTCTATCGGGCACCACTTCTGAATTATTTTAATCATTTGATGTACAATACAGGTTTATTTCCTTTCAACTGGAATAGACTTCAGCTTCTCACACAAGCAGCAAGCTAAGATTCAGGGTTATTTTCTCCTTTGACACCACTTTCTCACTGGAAACAGACTTCTCCACCATAACCACGATCTCGTTTCTTCCCTCTCGGTACCTGGGATGTAAGTGGCAAATTCAGGCAGCGCCGCACAAGAGGGAACCGCTACATAGATCAAAGCGGTGATTTTCCCCCCGTTTCATCCTTTCCTAATCAGGATATCCTCCAACTTCTGGAAAGCCTTATAAGTACCCAGGTGCCACGTCTCTTTATTAATATAAATAAGCAGAGGCTCCTACTTTGCAGAGGCTGTTGAATTCTACCGCTTCCGTACCAGTACAGCACCACCCACGCTGGTCTGCCCGTTTTCATATCCAACTGGACTGTTCCAGGAATTATGCTTTTCTACAGCCCTGAGACCATCACAAAAAAATTTGTCTGCCAACCAGTATGATTATAAATGCAGAAATAAATAAACCACCCCTATACTCTCCTGAGCCATGAGTTTTCCGAGCAATAGAAAGGAAGCCCCAGACGAATGCAGCCTCCCAGTGCTCCACCGGGATGTTCCTGTTCTTTCCCAGTTACCTGTAAGAAACCCTACCTTGCCTGGCCTTCATCACTTCCCAGAGCCAAAAGCATTTAAAAAGGCATTTTTAACCCAGAAATGCCATTAGAAGTGGCGACGCAGGGAAGCCACCACATCACTGCAACGCACTAAACATTTCCCCAAGGACGTTATGGTCTGGGCTCCAAATATAATTAGGAGAAATTTCAAACACTGCTTTAGATTACGTATACAGTACCATGCAGTACTGACATAACTATAGAGAATATCTCTTAAAGTCTTTAATCATCAAGTCATATTTTGTCTTCTTTACTTATAGGTCATTTCTTTGACAGAATAAATTATGATTAGCCTCTTAGTTTAAATGTAAAATTTAGCAGAACTATAGTGTCGCTGGTCTCTGTGTTCTTTCTTTCAGTATTTCTCTTTCATTAAAACTGCCTTTGAAATCTTTTACCCTCTACTCTATCTGAAACCCAGTGAGGACACTCTAATTTCCGAAACCCTGCCTGTGTTAAAGGAAAATGCAGAGGCTTAGGCTCCCGCATCGTTTGGGTTTTTTGCCTTCTTTTTTTTTTAAAAAAAAAGGATACTGAGATCACAGTTCTTCTGGTATACAACAGGCAGGGAGAAGAGCCAGAATGCAGGATATGCTGGGAGATTCTTTGCAATGGAAACTCTGCCTTTTCCTATAGCACAGATCTTCTTTCAATAAGCGAGGAACAAGCCCACATAAAAATAACTATTTTTGTGAAAGGCATACCTCTTGTCAAGCCCCCAAAAAATTTATACGTCACATATGGATGTGCAGATATAAAATATTTACCCTGAACGGAGACCACTTATGAAATTCAACAGGCTCAAGCCTTTTGAACATCATAAGCTTTGCTGGCCGGGCTCATGCATTTGTGTATAATTTTCACCGCCTCCAGAAACCTTTTTCTGCTCCATTCTCTTTGCTGCTCAGAAGCGTTTGCACAACGGCTGTACGCACACCCCAAATCACGCTGTGCCCCAAGCCCACCGTGTGGGCACTCGGATTGTCGAAGTGCACGGGAGGGATGCCCCGGATTCCTGCTTGGGATCACACCGGGACCCAAAAAAATCCCCACACTCTCTGAAGTCGGGACAGCGCTCGGCTCGTGCTACCGCAGTAAACTCCATCCAAACTACCACAGATCAGCACTTTCTCACCGTGTTTTCACAAGACCCTGGGTGCACATTAAGAGGCACCGTACATTAGTTAAAGGTGACACAGGCATTGAAGGGGAGGGGGGAAGAATAAAAAAAAAAAAATAAAAAAAAAATAGAAAAGGGGGGAAAAACCAGACAGAAATCACAACTGACCAAAATATCACATTGCTGGAAGTAGTTTCATCTACCCCTGCAGCTCTACTTTGAGCAACACGATGCCAGCCATAAGAAGGGTCGTAATGAAAAGGGTTACACTTGCCAAAGCAATATTTCACTGGGCTGAAACCTCTTATTATACAGCCAGCGAGACCGTTTAAGTGCTGAACATTTTGCAAGTTAAATCTCTACAAATGCGACTGCAACATGCAAAGAGTAGCTTAACTGTAATGGTCAGCAACTGCCATCCCATGTCCTGTAGAAAACTCAAATTGCAGCAACATTTTCATGAAAACAGGAATTTAAAGTCTTGTGGAGAAGCTGAGGTTATAATGCTGTTGGACCAATACTATAAAACATGAAAGATTTCACCCTGCTGCAATAATTCTGCTACTCTGATGGAGGGTTTCCTTAAAAATGTGCATCTGCATTGCAATGTTTAGAGAAGTCCGTGATTCTTCTTGACGTATTCCCCCAAAAATCAGAGGATTTCCTTTGGACAGTGGCCGATTTTCAGCTCAACTTAAAAAGGCTGCTACTTTTAAATTTGAGAGGTCCATGGAAACTGAGAAACACAATCCTAAATCCCTGACTCCAGAGTACCTCAGGGCCAGAGCAACACCCTAGCAAGGGAAAAGCAGCCTGAGGTATATAAAGTTGCAGATCTGCAGTTCCCACACACCTCCCCTTTCACACCTCCTGCCTGTCTCCAAATCTCCAGCCCAGAAACCCCCTCCCCGAGCAGGATTTCTAGTAAATACAGGGTGTGCAGCCCTTGGGGGTCTAAGCCACTAATTCTGACCTCCCCATGCCATAAAACTGCAGTAGATCCCATAAAGCCCTTTAGGAAGTTCAGTGTCTAATTCCCTTTATCCAAGACCATTGCAAGGAAGGAAAAAAAAAAAAAGGAAGGGCAATTAGGGACTGTAAACTCCCTCTTAAAAGTTTTGTATAGGATTCCTAAACCCGTTTCCAATGATTAGATGCTGTGGGAGGACTTTTATCTTTTAGAGGTTCTCACACTGTATTTTGAGATGCGAAGCAGCTAGAACATGGCTTGCTGTTGAGCCGCATAGCGTGAAGCGCTGTGCAACAGCACAGAGCCAACTCCAGGTAATTTTCAAAGTCCCTTTCAAGGAAAAATAAAATCTTATTAAGAAAAAGGGTGGAGAACTTTTCTTCAAAAAAGGGCCAGAGGATGAAGTTTCCATTGTATGTTCCATAGCAATTTGTAAATAAATATACCTAGTAACTAGTAATTAACATTTTATTAGATAAATGACTCATGCTCGCTAAATTACCATGCATAAATATGCCATTAATATGCAGTACAACTTATAGTTCAAAGCTATCAGCAATGTAAACATATGTTCACACACTCCATCTCAGTGTACTTCTGTATCTACATTCAAGGGCTGCCGTGCAAATATATCAGTGATTTAAGGGGGCTTCAAACTAGAAGGGAAAAACACATCTTTCATCTGAGCTCAATCTGACGATGGGATGAATTTGCTCCAGCCCTCCAGAAGGCAGAGCCATTGTGGTGGAGCCATTTTGATCTCTACCGGTTAGCTGTGGGCTGAAAGTCTTATTTTTCTGCCCATTACAGAATCACAGAATGAATCACATGGGTTGGAAGAGAGGTTAAAGATCATCCAGTCCCACCCCCCTGCCCTGGGCAGGGACACCTCCCACCACCCCAGGTGGCTCCAAGCCCCATCCAGCCTGGCCTTGAACCCCTCCAGGGATGGGGCAGCCACAGCTTCTCTGGGCAACAAGGGCCAGGGTCTCACCACCCTCACAGCAAAGAAGTTCTTCCTAATATCTAATCTCAATCTCTTCCAGTTTAAACCCATTACCCATTGTTGAGCTATCTAGTGAAGAAAGAGGAACAAGACATTTCACACTCAGGAAGGAGCCTGCCTTCATCCCAGCCAGTGTACGTTACCATAAGCCCATTAATATCACAATACAATCACAATAAGCAGAACTGATCCCATCCTCTACAGGTGAAATCACACCACAACACACGTGCCCTGTGGAGAAAAGCCTCCCTTCCTCCCCTCCATCCTCCTGCTCAGTGGCAGAGGATAAATTAAATACTTACAGCCTGCATGTGTAAGAGGAAGCCTCCAATTGCCACTTTGGTCCATTTCTTCATGTCCTTGTGTGCCCACATCTCCTTAACACCAGAGAATGTGCTGTCATTAATGAGCCCAGGCCCACTAAGCAAAGCAAAGTGGGATGCGCTGCTCCCATTTCCAAGCAAAGCAAGATTCAAGCGCTTTGCCCACGTCCAGACGGGACAAACTACCAGGGAAAGCAACCACTTCAGCCCAAAGTCAGTCCTTCAGCCATGACACCGTGACTTGCTCTGAACGGGAACATGTGATAAAGTGTGACAGACTTCAAAGACATTTAAAACCACATACGATTACCACTTGTTACCTAGAAATATAAGAAATTAACTTCTTTCCTGTGCCTCCCCCCGCCTCTGTTAGAAATCTCTTTTCCAGGAAATAAACATCAGTATTCGGTGCTTGGCTTTTATCCTGCTGTCAGGATAAAAATACACGGCTCACAGGAATTTCTACTACTACATAAAATACAGCACACATGAGAATAGGTTAACCTGGACACCTTAAAATCCAGCTCTTGATTAATTCTCATTTTAGAGCAGAAATCAGGCAGTATTAGTGTGACCACCAGCCTTCAGGAGGACATTGCTACCAAGCCTGCTTTGAAAGGAGCATTTGTACCTACTCACACCTGGAAACCCCAAGTTGAAAGCCACTTTGCTTTCTTCAGGAACATCTATTCAGATCAATTCTGCATCCACCCAGGCTGACAGGGCAGAAGAGAGAGCCAGGGAGCCTTAGTGATTTTTGGGATGGGTACCAGCCCAACAGCTCTCCTCTGCATCCCCACCAGGCAAAGGAGCCTTGACGCTCCCCTCCACCTGCAGCCACCCTGAACCCCCCCCAAAGCAAGCACCCACCTGGGCACACAGGAGCAGCCAACCATACCCAGCTGATAACCACCCTTTATATCCCTTAAATACATTAATAGCTCATTAGAGGTCAAAGAAATCAAGACTCATCAATTATTTCTCCTGGAAAATCTTGTCTTCATCCCCCACCTGGTAAACATCAGGGCATTGAGGGACCTCTTGGCACTTTTCACCTTGTTCTTAATTCCAATATCTAGTTCAACCAAAACTTAAGTTTTATTGTTTCCTTGGGCCATGATTAACCTTCTCATCTGCTACCACTAAGAGTAGATTTTGGCTGACAGGGTATTTTGGTGACTAATTCCTCGTCAGGCAGAGGACAAACACTGCCAAAGAGTTCAAACCTGCTCTCACCTCTTCTCCAGGTGCCTCTGGAGTGCACGGCATCGTTTACAAAATATATTTAAAAGCTACAGAGAGCTACGCAATGTCAGTGTAAAAGATTTTTGTTAAAATATCAGACACACTGCGTGATTCGATATCTGTTCTCACCCACCACACCAGGAACTGCCTTTTGCTACCCCAGGTTCAATATTGTTAGAGGGGCCGCACTGGAAAATGAACCTTAAAAATCTCTCAAGAGCTTTTTTTTTTNTTTTTTTTTTTTTTTTTTTTTTCAGAAATAGGGAGGAGAAAAACACACCTGGAGCTGCCTGTGCCCTTTTTCAAACTAAGCAGGAAATTTGGTAAGTTTCCGCTGTCTACAAACAACATAAAATGCACATATCTGGGTAGATGTTTTCCATAACAATGCTCTGAGAAATTGCATTAAATCTCAGATATTATCCTCGGTTTTATAGAATTGCCCGCAGAGACAGACACCAACAGCACTATTAAGTATCAAGAAAGTACCAGGCTTGTTACAGGAGCTTTATGAGAGCCAAGGATCAAATATTTTTTCACAGTTTTATGTGGATAGTTTCATGAAAATTGATCAGGTCTAAAAAGTCACAGTCCAAATGAAGCTAAGGTTAAAGATAATTTATACATGATATTCCTAATTTTATTCTGAGCCCTTTTATTACTATGTAGGCCTTTATGACTTTAAAGAAAATGTCAGTGGCAGCAAATGACATTGTACTGAATAATCTAGTTATGAGGGAAAAGACATTTAAAACTATTCCATATCAGCTTTGCTCTGTTCTGCTGAACTTACAGTTTTATCCCACACAGCTGGGCAAAACTCCCTCTCTGTATTTTTAAATCCTCTTCACGGTTGCTTTATGAACCAGTGTCTATTCTTCTTCTCTTTTTAATTCTTTTGAAATTTTTGTGATTTTCTCTTTTTTTTTTTTTTTTTTTTTTTTTTTTTTTTTTTTTTTTTTTGTCTAAGTAATTTGAGGGAATTCAGTTCTGGCCTCACATGCGCAGGGACTTATCACCATGTGCGTTGCCGTCTCCGTTATCCAACTGAGCCCACAGTGTTTAGGGGACAGAGAAAAATTGGCTTGGTCCCTGCTGTCTGTGCCGCTTTACCTGTCCTTGAGAGCAGCTACTCTGTCCAGATCTGCTCCACAGCAGGGACATGGATTGGAGACACATTTCTGGAGCTCTTTAAGTGGACAGCCAAGGTGGTGCCTTAAGGTGCTGCCTGTACGATGCTGGGCACGAGGATGGGTTTGAAGGGCATCTTCTGCCCTTCCTTGGAGGAGGCCATTTCTAAGTTTGCAGGATTTGCAAAAGATTATGGGTATTTACAGTGTTATTATAGACCGTGCTTTGATTGTCTCTTGGACTGACCTCTGTCTCATGCCACCAATGAGCACAGGGTTTTTTTTTCCAACCAGAAAAACTGGCAGCGATGTAGAATGATGCACCAGGCAGGCTGCTGACACCCCTCTGAAGCCTCCACTTGACACATGGAGCCGGTCTAGAGGGACATCTTTTCCCAAGGAATTTCCTGGGGCTTTCTGGAGGAGTGTTCAGATCAGAGCCCTGTCCTTACTGCTCTCCAGGGCAAGGTCCCCTCACGGTGGGACAACCTGCCCTGTGCCTGCCACTTTTCAGAGCACTTTTCCTTTATGGTGAGACAGCCTGCCCTGTCCCTACTGCTCTTCAGGACAAGGTCCCCTCATGATGAGACAACCTGCCCTCTCCTTGGTGGGCTCTTGGAGAAGGTCTCCTTGTGGTGACAACCTGCCTTGGGATCAAAGGCCTTCCAGATGACTGATGGCCAGACACGTATTTCCAAACACTATGGACATTTTAATTCCTGACATGAGTTAAAAGTGCCTAAAATCCAGCAGAAGGATCCTCTGAACATTTAGGGACCTCAATGGAAATTGTGCTCCTTGAAGCATTTTGTCTCTGACGTAACAGAAGGATGAACACATAAATCTGGCATAAGTACAGTTCTGAAATTGTTATAAATGAAGCTTCTACATGAATATCAGTCATTGCATGTATATACTGGAAGGAATCTGTGTTAATAAATAAAAATAATGAGTATTTGCATAGAACTTGTTGGGACTGTATTTCCATTGCTTTAAAAACCGTCTGGTGTTGAACAGCTCGCTTTTTGCGTGTGTGTGATTTTTTTTATTTTTTTTTTTTTTTTTTGTGCAAGGAAAAGAAATTAGAATTCTTATCATTAACAGTCTTTCCAAATTCTGCCACTGTCTGAATCAACACTACCCCCGGTTTTCCAGATGCTTGTTTGAAAGGCAACTGTTATTGCATGTCATAACTGTGTTCATAGCTGAGTAAACACCTTCACAGGTGCAAAAAGATCCAAAGGCTGCAAGAGTCGTAAGGCTGAAAAAGCAGAAATTTTATAGCTATGGCACAAACAAAGAAGATGTAGAAATGAAACACAATATTTTTTTTCCTCTGTCTTAAGTGTAACACTTGATTAGCTGGAAAAGCAGCCAGAGCCTTGTGTCCTTGCACAAGGTTTAATCGAAAATGTAGTCTTGTTTGAAAAGTGATTAGGTAAAAATGTCATTGATTTCTAAAGCAAAAGTGCTCACTAAGTATTTCAGAACCATAGACTCCCTTTTCTTGATACCATTTATATTTTAACTATTTTTCAGTTGCCAAATTTAGCTGTCATGGTATAACAAGAGCAGAAATTGTTAAGACAGGTGATTTTTCTAAGCACAAAGCCAATTCTTGGCTGCAGGATTGGGCTCTTCCTGCTTTATTTGAGCGCATCAATCTCTCCTCATCACCGTCTACCATTAATATTTCTTTTAACCAAAAATCAGTCCCATGAAGCAAACTTCTCCTGGGTCAACGAACCACCCGACTCTGCAGCAGCTTATCCAAGAAAGCAAAGAAATGCAGACCCGAGAGGTGCAGTAACTTTTCCATGTCATAGAAAACAGCAGCAATTTAAAGTACCGTCTTCCTGCAGAGCAAGATGCTGTGGTTGTATTTCCTGGATCTCAAACTGCTGCTTCCAAAAGGCTGGAGAGTCGGGTCTTGGTTACTCTTGCAAAAATGATGGTGTCTCCGGCTGGTGAGCCCTCGTGAGCAGGTTGGAAGATGCTGTGAACAACCCAGAAATAGGGACCTGCAAGTCTGACAAAACAACCTTCAGTTAAAATGTAATTGAATTATGTACATGGCAAACAATGAACAATTTTCATCAATTTCTGTAAATAAATAATTCGTCTTCTGAACGTGCATCTTTGCAAAAAGTCCTTTCCTAGTTACTATAATTAGTGATATTCTCAGTTGTTGCCTGAATAAATATAAACAAATATTAACCTCCTCATTATTCTGCAGTTATTCCATCCAAGCATTGTGCAGATGAATAAAAGTTTAATAAACCTTGCTCCATAATATTGAAGAAATTATCAGATCCCCCTTTACCTGAACAGGATCTTTTAATACGATTTTTAATGAGGCAGAAGATAACACAGAAACCCTGGAAGAGCCCTGTAGAGATGTTATTGATCTTTGGAGTTAGATCACCTTAATGATTATCTTTCATAGCAGCTGGAATATTTTGTTCCTTTTCTAGCAGAGGCACATCTGAAGGTTAAATACAGTGGGATGCAACAAACTTTTGGCAAAAGCAAATAAATCCATCACGTGGGGGCGGAAGAGGGGATTATTATTATTCCTTTCCTTTGCTGCAGAATTCTCCCAAATTCCTTTTTTTCCCCTGTTGGTGAAATACCAGGGATCACAGACCCAGGGGCCGAGGCTACAAACTGAGGCAAGAAGTCAAATCAGTTTGTGCAGCAGAAGCCGGAGCAAAGGCGACTGCATTTTTCCATCCGCTTGTAAAGCTGCTGACCGCTGCCTGAGCATCCTCACAAACAACTGGTTTGATCTTTTTAACTTTTTATTTTTGAGCTGGACTTCATTGAAATAATTTTATCAATTCTTCCTTGGGATCCTTGAGGGTACGTTGCAAAGAAACCAGCGCATACTGATGTCATTTTCATTTCATTCTGAAAAACAGCCGGGCTGCAGATTAAGGGGAATACTCCCAGCGGTTTTATAGATAAAGACCCTCCCTGAGCTTTTTTTTTTCCTTTTTTTAATGTCTCCTACTATTGACAAGGCCTGTAGTTTGTGATCCAAGGCTGCACCACTTCTCAAGATTAAGCTGCCATACCACATTAGGAAGCGGTACCCACCGGCTGGGGAGGAAAGATGCTGAGGGCAGCTCACACCTTCTCCTCTGAGCATCCTGGCATGAGTGGTATGTAGTAGAAAATCGACAATTTATAAGTTTATTGGGAAGAAGACCCAAAATACATGGAGTTGGGGCATTTGAAAGGCAGCGAACATACTGGAGCGGGAAGGGGCTGGCACTGTGTTCTTTCTCCTGCTGTCAGGGGACTCAGGGTGCCCCAAGCATCCTTCCCGCACTGCACCACAGCTTCTGCACGATCCCAGTGCGGGGCACGCAGCCCTGCGGGATGGCTCTCATCCCTCCCAAGGGTCAGATCTCCAATCCCCTAGCAGGTACCGGCTGCAAATGCAATTTAACAGATTTTGGTTTTCCTCCTAGACTGGGATGAAGGTTCCCCAGGGTGCTCCCAGAAGGCAGGAGATGGTCCATCCTTGCTGCCACAACCCAGGATCACGGGGATGCAGGACAACTGGGAACAAGTGCTCTGCACGGCCACCAGCAAGAATGGGGACAGGAGAGGGGCTGAGGGCATGTCATGGCATCTCTGCGCCGCTCAAGGATGCTGCGACAGTGGAGCATCCCTCCAGTGGCCCTTTAAGCCAGATTGAAAGATGCTCTGCATTGCCAGGCTGACAAAAAAGCAGCATTAGCCGAGCTGTGAAACTGGCTCTGTGTGTTTAATGTCTCTCAATGGCTGGGGTGGGATAGCACGGCAGAAACTGAAAGTCAAGCAGCTGAATCCTTGTGCACTGCTTTGAAAAATTAGGGGCATTTATAATGTCTAATATGTTGCAAGCCAGGATGATTTAACAGATGGTTTAAAAAGAAAATCAGCATGTCAGGCAAGGCCCGTTGTGTAGCTCTCTGTAGATTTCTATAGAATGTGAGAGTGATAAAAAATGTTTTTCTTCTCTATTTCAATACTGAAAGATGTTAAAACTTGAAACCTTGGGGGAAAGTGCTTAATTACCCTCGTGGTGTCAGTGGTCCAGAGCACTGGGAAATTTCAATTCCCTGCCGAAAGGGGTCAAATAGGGAACAACCAGGACACTTTTTAAACTCTTGTTAATGCCTCATAACCTTTAATGAATAATTTTCAGTATCATGGCCAAGCTAACCTCATACAAAAGATGGGAATATTTACCTCTGCCCAGCTCCTCCTTAATTCTGTGCACAAAGGGGAAAAATATAAACAACGTCTTTGCTTCGACGCAGGCAGAACACATGAGAGCAACTTCAGAATTTAAAATACCTGTAATACATTGATTTATATTTTCTGTGCAATTTTGAATTTAGGGTGCAAAATCAAGTTAACTTTTCTTATACAAGTATCGTAAACAGGGATTTCCCCACACCCCGCATTCAGCAATTACATTGTATTTTTTATTTTAGAAAGAAGAGTTAATATTTAAAGTTGCCCTTTAATACTCATTTGGAAACACTGATTGAATAATAAGCCAAGCAGCTCAGTGTATCACATCTCTATTAAATTCTCTTGCCTTTTTTAAGATTAAAAAAAAACTTTTTTCTTCCTCTAAATGCAAATCTTTCTGTGTAACACTGTGCCTAATCTACTACAACTAATTAATCTGTTTGAGCTGATGAAATGTTACCTCTGCATTTTTTGTTCCTTGTATACAATTATTGTAACAGTGGTGAATAAATCAATATTCCCAATCCAACTGTAAAAAACAATCAAGAAAAGCAGTGCTTCTCAGGGAAAAAACACCAAATAATATTTATTAACTCTGTCTCAATCCACAGCAGAGCCTAATACCATTCAAGCATTTTCTGCAAGTGTAATAAGCAAACTCAAATACATGATGAAAGTGGCACATGCCAATAATTTCACCATTTTACACTGCAGAGTAATTGAAGGATTTAATGAGAAACAAACCAATAAAAATAAATAGACCATGCGAGAGGAGGAGAAACTGATCTAAAATGGAAGTTGCTCCATTGTGAGTTTTAGGGGGCTTTTTGCACGGTTTGACCAGGGGAGGAAAAAAAAATGGTGTTGGGATGCTTGGCTGTTTATTTCTACTCATTTTACATTTTGCAAATTTAATTTCAAGAGGCAAACACCCCTTGTTTTACCTCCCTTCCATTCTACATCAATATGCTATCCTTTCCCTGCCACTTCCAAGAGATCTGTTATTTTCCTGCTGAATTAGATGATGAATAGTATCTTTCTGCCTGAAGTTAGAAACTGTTTCTGTTGTATTGGTATTTATAAATAACTCTGAGCAGCCGAGCCTTTTAAATAATGGCACCAAGTCCTTCTGCCTTTAGAAATGTCTATAAATCACGGTCTTCATGAAGGGAATTTTGATTACAAACAAACTCCTTTGTCTCAGCAGTGCCCCTAAATTTTGGCCGTGTACAAACGTCTCACTGAAGGATGCCACCGCTGCACGAGTCGATACAGAGCAGGGACCGTACAGGCTTGGGCAGAAAGAACATTACGGCCTTACATCTTTTTGATGTACGTTTTTGGAAACCCCAGAGCTGGAGCAAGCTTTCCATTGGTCTGACCCAGCAAAATCTCAAAAACTGACTAAAAGTACAGACTTGGGCTGAAGGATTTTGACCTCTACTTCAGCCACCGCCACGGTGCCAAAGACAGAGGCGGCAGAACCTGCAGGGTTCCTTGCGAGAGGGATTTTGGGAGGGCAGGAGATCAGAGGTGTTTCCAACCAAGTCTGGGGTAACACCTGGTGAGGAGGAACTCAGATTCAAAACCAATACCCCAAAACCTTTGAGGGATGGAGGCAAACATGGGAGTGGCTATCAAAGGCCAAGAAGTGACTTGTTTGTCACTTGCCGGTTTCGCTTGAAATATAGATATTTAAAACCTAAATTCATTTCCATAGAAAGCTAAATTCCTGAGAAATATGGCCCAGACTGGGCTCCTCTCTTGCTAAGCACGCGAGACAGAGACGAGCTGCTAAACCTGTATATTCAGAGCAATCATTCTAACTATCGAGCACTGTACACCTGGTAAAAGAAACAATAAAACATAATCTCATCTCTAAAGGGGATTATTTTCAGCTGCGTTGTTTTGATGTTTTTCCTTGTATGCACAGTTGAAAACACTGACTTGTAATAAGTTATTGCTTTGTGCGGTGCTCTGGGAAAGAGGGAGAGGGCAGGTTCAAAGACCAAGTGTGGAGAGGTCTCTCCCTGGACAACTGAGGGCCAATCTCAGCGTACAGGTCAGCGACCCTTTTATAAAATCTTGGAAGTGTTTTCTTGAAGAGTATTGACTGACCAAAGCCTTTTATTTCATATCAAGTTCAAATGTAATGTCTTTATGAGCATAATGCGCAAATCAATGAATCTGGACATTCAGATTATTTAGATAGAGCTGAGAGCGTGCAGCGTGCACCAAGGCATCTTTAAAAACCATTCATAGTCTTCAGATAACATTATACCCCGCTATGCTGATTACCAGACAGGCATTTTCATATTTGTCCACTAATAAAATACGTTCTCTCATTTCACTTGTCAAGATAACAAGTTTTGTCCAGACAACGCAAAAAGGGATTGCTGGTTTAGCTCCCTTGGCAGGATTGGGGTTAGAAGAATTTTAAATCCCATATTCCTTTGTCTTCACACCAGCAAATATTATTATTATTACTGGAGGACACAGACTCTCCTATACCCTGTTGTCACACATACCAAAAGAATTCTCCTTGCTCCATAGATCTTAGAGTACACTGTTTCACAGCAGATTTAGTCCGTATCACAAGTAGGGTTCAGCCTAAGCTACTTTCCACAGAAGCACCAGGGAACAGCCATTTCATTTTTCCGGGGTTCTCTTCTACATGGACACCATGTCTCATCTCCACCCATGACTCCCATCACAGAGACAAAACACCTAAAAACCTACAAACTCTCCACACGGACGTCATCTTTGTCCCCAAGCCCCGTCACTCCAGACTGAACTGAGGGGGCCTGTTGCCCCCTGTCCTGCCCTCCTGGCCACGGCAGCCCACATCCCCACACAGCACAAGGTGGCTACAGGCTCTGCAGCTGCAGCAAGAGCCAAAGTTCCTCCCCAAAACTCACTGACTTTGTACATTCAGGGCAAAACAAAACTGTTTAGAGAAGACGGATTACAGAATAAGAAGTTATTACAGTACAGCACAAGGTCAGTTGTACTTTCAGCGCCAACAAGTTATAAAGGTCTCACATTTTTGGCAGGAACACCTTACTAATGAAATACAAACCATCGTGTTGTGAACTTTAATGTTTTTGCAATGTTTTAATGGACCTTACTCGAGGACCAGACTGACTATATGTTCATAGGCTTGCTTCTTGTGCTAAGTGTTTATTTTTCACTGTCCCAATGGGGGGAAAGTGGGGGGAAGAACTGAAATTGCTCTTATGTCAAATTCATGGATGCATAAACGTGTGAGACAGAAGAATTGAGAATTATTCTCACTCCCGCCGTGAGATCTGGCAGTGAGAGGGCAGCACAGAGAGCCAGGCTGCAGGTTTCAAACCCTGACACACCTTGGACCTGGACTTTTCAATTCCAGCATCCTCCGTCCTGCTTTTCCTCTTTTCCTAGCCAGTTTCCAAGGACCCCTGGCTAGGAATGACTGGTCCCACCACAGACTCCAGCCTTTCGAACACAGAAAGGGTAATTGCTTTCTGTGGTGTAATCCCATCCTCCTTGGGAAAACCTGCCCTGGGGAAAAGGAGCAGCATCCTCCTGAACAAGGTGAGAGCAGTGATTCCATAAGCATATTCCTTCTTTCTTTGGTGGCCAAGTAAAGCATGCATTTGTACATGCAAACTAGGAATATTTCCCACACCAGTGACTGGGTGTTTTGCCATAGATGTTGCCACTGTCACTCCAGATGAGAGACATCCAAGTGCAAAACCCCAGACAAGGGTCCACTGGTTGTCATGAGAGTTAATAACAGCGCTCACCCCCAGTCCAACGCCTGGCAAACTTTTAGGCATGCTATAACATGCCCTTATTTTGCTCCATAGAATCAGAGAATCACCATGGTTTAGGTCTGAAGGGACCCGAGAGATCATCAACCCCAGGTCCTTTTCCTCAGGGCTGCTCTCAATCCATTTTCCACCCAGCCTGCATCCGTTTCTCCATCAATGGGTAATGAATATCCAATGGGTGGATATTTGTCCAAAGACATCAGCAGCAAAGTAGCAAACAAAAGCTGTCTTGAGCAGATTCTGGTAGAATTGGTGCACTTCATTGCCATTTTAGAACCCCAATCACAACAAATATTTCAGCATGGGGAAGGACTTGACTCACCCCACCACTAATTAAGCACGTCATTTCCAAAGATCTGGGAGGAATGTTTGTGATCAAATTAGCTCCTTCAAAAATAGGGTGAAGTTTCAGGCAGAAACTGGATGGCAACTGCCAAAGCAACGTCCACCCCAGCTCACCCAATGTCATGCCCATGGGACACGGGACTGGGGACTGGCACAGACCCACACAACCCCTGCCCAAGCACCCACCAGTGCTGCCTACGTCCTGGATGGACCCAAAAATCCCAAACCAGAGTTCAAGAATATGAGCCTCTGTAGATCTACCAACAAAATCCAGAGGAACCCCCTCATCCTTCCCCATCACTGCCCCCCAGGCATCCATGCTCATGGGTGCTGGTGTCAGGACTGCTGGCTGTGACTCCAAATTTCCAACACATTCTGATTTCCAGAACCAGAGGCAATTGGCAGAGCACTAGAGGAATATTACACGTTTGTTATCCTACAATCCGCCTCACAATCAGCTTGCCAGTTTATATTTTTGTTACACAAGGTGTATTTTTATTGTGAGTCTCCCGCAGAAAATTTATGGAGTTTTCAGGTTGTCTGTATAAATAAATATAAAGAATATTAGCGCATC
Source organism: Pedionomus torquatus (assembly GCA_013398155.1). Classification (NCBI taxonomy): domain Eukaryota; kingdom Metazoa; phylum Chordata; class Aves; order Charadriiformes; family Pedionomidae; genus Pedionomus; species Pedionomus torquatus. The sequence goes on along the minus strand of VZRU01017827.1, from coordinate 28,579 downwards.
ACACCATGGAAGTACACACCATGATGTAGTGCTGCCTTTAGCTTGCTTTTTCTTTATCAACAGGTATTTCCCCTGCCTTAGCTGTCAGGCAATGCATGTAAATTCCTGCTATTATGGGGGAAAATAAAGAAGTGTCCCTTCATGACCAATCAGAATTTCATTTCTGGCCTCGGCTGCATCCTCACCTACACCTTTCTCAGGAATGCCAGGACAAATAAGTGAGCTGTATCTCTCCAACACTCATTTTTCAGTCATACCTAGGAAGATTGGCGGGTATGTTGCCTGGTTCCAGTGTAATTAGTCTTTTTTAATGAAATGGACCCTGGATATATTCCACTGTGGAAGCTTCAATAATAGAATTTAAGTGAAAGTAATTTCAAAGTGCAACAGTAGTTTACATATTAGTTATTGTATCAAGAAGAAAAAAAAAATGCTCTGCTGTTCTAGGTTAAATGCAATTAACATCCAGGCCTTCTGCGAGACTCCTGGGAGAGAATGATTGCTTTGGCAGGTTATTTCTCAGATTTTGATAAAAAAAGAAAAAAAAAAAGCCACCCCACATTATTTTAACTATATACCCCTGCTGAAAATATTATAGCACTTTCTAGATTCAAGACCTCAAAACAACTTTGTAGAACACATATAAAACTCCAGACTTTTTACTGATTAACTCTCACTCGGAAGCACAATTACGACTTGAGCTGCTGCCTGTATAATATCTCATATAATTATAATTCTGCAAGTCCTAATACATGTCAATTCCTTTCTATTTACCATTTGCTGTAAGAGGGGAGAAAAGAGGGGTTTTGCTTGGTTTTGGAAAAGCCGCAGTGTCCAGAAACCTGATGTGAGAACAAACACTGTGGCAATTACAGAAAAACATATTCACTGCCTTCCGTTCTTTCCTATCGCTGAACCCTACAAACAAAGAAAAACATGGTTCTAATGAGAAACACAGAAAGTGCTCTCTCACAATTGTTGTAAGAATGGTCCAAATTTACTGTGAAGGATTTTTTTTATTTGTTATTATTTTCTTTCTTTATCCCTAGTAAGCACAGTTTTAAAAAACATTTTTTTTTCCTCATTCAAAAGTAACTCTGAATTATTTCTAAAACTTTTATTTTTATGGCTACATAGGAATAAATTCTAACTCTTGCAGCATCTACTAGCTACTTTGATGGGGTCTTATTGCAAAGGGCCTCACAAAAAGTTGCTCATTCTTAGTTGCGTGGAATGCTTAAATCAAATCCCACTATTTTAATGTTTCTATGGGGAGAGGAGAAATGGTGTGATTAAGGCCAAACACAAAACTCTGGCTGATCTTTGTTGTTTCCGTTGCTTTTGGACACTTTGGGCAATGGAGACAGTCCTTCACAGGCTGTTAAACAAAACCTTTGGCTGAGGAAGCCCCCGGAAATGCAGGTTGTTGGTGGTGGGAAACCAGACAAGGAAATTGTCACCCTGTGTCCCCCCATTCCTGTATCCATCCTCATGCACCAGCTCTTGGCCAACGAGACACGGTATTGGACCAGACGGATTGCTAATATAACCCACAACAGCTATTCCTACACTGGAACCAGAGCATTTTACCTTTAGGAAATTGCAGCAGGACTGTTTAAAACCCACTAAAGTTAATAGAAATACTCTCATTGACTGAAGCAGGCTCTGGACCAGCCTATGAGATGTGGATTTTCACCTTGACCTTCACTCATGTAAAAAAAAAAAATGTAGATTTCTAGCCAAAGTTAGTCATCTAAAGCATAAAGAGAAGTAGATACCTTCTCAGGACAATTAATTTTGTCTTTAAGAAGTGGTTAAAATATCCCTTTCCCCCCATCAACTACAGAAGTATCTTGGATATAAAGCCTAAAATAGGTACCCAACTCTTAGAAGGCTGCAATAAAGGAGATAATTCCCATCCTGAGCGGCAAAGAGGGTGATAGCAATGACAAAGTGAACTTCATCGGTCCAACAATGGAAGGAATAAATGCCGAAAGGGAGAAAACAAGGTGCACACAGACCCAGAGAATTCCCCAGGAGAGCTCAGATCAGAAAGCGTGAAGGCAGCACTTGTGTTTGAAGCAGTTTTAGGTGAAACCTAAGTGATCCCAGGCCTCCAGCTTATTTCATCCCCATTTGGGCCAACCTACTTTGGCTGTTTTCTTTACTTTTTACACCAGGACAGGAGTAGCTGTGACCCACATGCCACCGCAGACCCCACGTTCTGCTGGTGCCCATCTGAGCTGGCCTCCTCCCCAGCCTCTGTATGCCACCACACATCTCCAGCCGCTGAGTTTCCTCAGGAAATACTATTCAGGGGCTTGTTTATTTTGTTATTATGAGTATGTTTTGCTACAAGAAATTAAACTTAATTATGTTATAATATTTTCAGAACCATTAATGTTAATATTAATGTGTTGAAAATAATTTTTACTTAATTTTTACTGGGTGTTCTTGTATAATTGATAGGGAATTTGTTATTAAATCTTTTATTTGACTGGTTACTTAATCATTCCCACATGGTTATTGAAGACAATCTTACATATAATTAATTTCACTAATAGAGACTCCCCATGTTTCCCTTCCTAGGCCAGTGTCTGCATGGTTATCGTGTAATTTAAGGCTTTCCTGGGGCAGCTTTAAATTATGCACATATTTGTATTAATTATATATGGCCAGATTCTGCTACCTTGTATATAAAGGCTAGCACCCCTATTTGTTAGTAGCTCTTCTGACATCAATGGAGACCCTTGCCACTGGATTGGTGTGACAAAGTGGTGGAAAAGGTAAGTCTGAGGAGAGGAAGAGTCCAAGTTAACTGCTTTCACTCACCTTCCACCATTGCTGGCTTCCCTGGGTATCTCCTGCCCTCTCCCCTTCATCACATCTAATCCAAGCAGATGGGTTCATTGCAGACACCATTTTGGGACCAGAAATATGACCTCAGGGGAAGCGCCAAGGCACAGGGAAGGAAGTGCTCCCTCTACCACCTACGAAATGCAAAGATGCAGGGCATAAAGTGAGTAACAAAGGAGCAGGGGCCACGTGTGCAAGTGTGATAGGGAACAAATTATGTTCAATGCCACAAGAAAGTACGGAGTTATCAATCAGGTGACATGCCAAATCTGTGACAGGATGCTAAGTAATGCACCTGATGCCAATTATTGACTCCCAATGACAAATTGGGTTTGCATATTGCATATTCCCCCCCCCCAGTTCTGAAACACAGAGGTGGTTCAAATAATAGCTAACTACACTATGTGTGTGAGGGAGAATGGAAAGAGCATGTGAGAGGCAGAGTTCTGAGGAATTAACATGAGCAGCATCACCCAGGCCAGTTGTAATTTGCATTCTGATGACAGCAGCAGCAGGCTCTGAGAAACCTCAGGCCTCCACTGAAGCCAGGAAACCACAACTGGCTCCAGGACGATGCTGTGCAGGGGTCCCCAGGGAGCTGCTCTGGGAGCCATGGGGAGTGCACTGCAGGTTGGGGCTCTGGTAGAGCAGAGCTGGGCCAGTGCCTCAGCTGCCTTTGTCCCCCATCCCTGGGAGCTGCCTGAGGTGAGACACCCTCTGCCAGGTGGCTTTATATGCTGCTTTCCCATTTACACACTTTGCTCAGGCACACCTATCAAAATCAGTGGCTCCAGCGAGGCTTGGAGATGTTGATTGTGTTTGAAGAGTTATCCAGTCCAGTTTAAAGCTTCTCTTCAATGAGACATGAAGCTTGCTGACATCCCTCTAAAAGGCTTGCTGAAATTCCTTAATGCATGCTATCAGCCACAGCAAAATTCAGTCTTGGTGCTCACAACACATGACATGCTCCTAGGAACTGGCTCTGGTCAACTTGTCCAAACGATTGAGCTCTAGCAACCCAAACCAAGTTTCAAGCTTAGCTGCAGAACTGTAACCAAGATCACCTTCCTTCCTCTCCCAAATCTACTCATCAAACGTAGAATCATAGAGTGGTTTGGGTTGGAAGGGACCTTAAAGATCAACTCATTCCAATCCCCCTGCCCTGGGCAGGGACACCTCCCACCACACCAGGTTGCTCCAAGCCCCGTCCAGCCTGGCCTTGAACCCCTCCAGGGATGGGGCAGCCACAGCTTCTCTGGGCAACCTGTTCTAGTGCCTTATCACCCTCCCAGGAAAGGATTTCTACATTTAGACATGTCTAGGGTCAAGTACAGTCCCAGCTCCTGAAACCAACCCCTCTTTTCCACACCACATCTCGGGTCCATTTTGACAGATGCAGGTGGATACGGGCTATGATCTGAATCGGTGGAAGTACTGACAGCTGCTGTGGAAATTCACTGAAGTCAGTGGGACAGGGCATGGTACCCAAGTTAAGCATCAATTCAATTCTTTGCAGCATCAATGCCAGAGCAAGAACTTTTTAAATCAATTTATTCCTGGGGAGCTGAGTGGAGCACGAGATGCATACAAAAGAGTGGCCACGATAAGTTCATTTAAAACAGAGGCTCTTCCTAGCTAGCATTTTAAGCTGCCCTCAAGCTATTCTCTGCCATGCAGCAGAATTTCTGAAAAAAAAATATGCTCTTATGAACCCAACTCTGCACAAAATTTCCCAAACAAGCAGGGACAGTGTTTGGTACTTGTGGAGGGATGAAATATTTTAGTCTCCAGGGGACTGTGAACTGAGAGGATGGTTTAGCTGCTAAGTTTAAAAAATGAAACCCCTCATCAGCTGAAGCCCTACCTGGTATTTTCAGTGTTTTTGTATTTTGATTAATTTAAAGGATTCTGGTGAACAGGTGATTTTTGAAGCTGAGGTCTACGAAGGCCCATCTTACAGCCCGTTCCTCAAAATCTGAACCCCACCATCACGCCCCCTCTGCCATGCCCACCATTAACGTGGCTGATAATCACTGTTCTTCCCCACACACTATTTAAATTCTAAGACACCAACAAACTATAACTCACAGGGAACCATTTTAAATTATGATTATTCAATGGCTTGTAAACTGCATCTCATCATTAAACAGAATAATAAATAAAAATAATGACTGGCTTTCAAGCCAGCAATGTAAAGAACATGCTTTCCAACCAAATATTTGGTTCATTTTACCAGGTTTCAGTGCAAGTGAAATCTGTCCTTTAATTGTTAGGCTCATAAAAATGCTATTTGGGGTGAGGAACTGGAAGAAATCCCTTATTCCACATTGTCTCTGTTGCTGTATAGACTGAGATACGGGTTGATGAAGAAAAAAAATATAATGGCCCCACAGATGCTTTGCAGTACCAAAACCTAGCTCGAGGCTACACATCCCCAGGTGAGAGGCCAAGAAATTTGTCAGGGCAGCTGCTCAGAGCTGGCAGGGAGGAGGAAGGGGTTAAGGGTGGTGGGGTGGGCAGGGGGGGAGCAGCAGCCCCCAGCCCAGCCCTGCCTTGCCCATGGTCAGCTGCATCGTGTAATTCCATTAGGGTGCCAAATTCAAATGCAGAATTAGCTGTTGCCTACGCAGAATTATGTTAAACATGGCCCAGACTGAAAATCAATATTCTGCTTAAGTAACTGGCCCTCCAGTAATTTAATGAAGCTAAATTGCATTACACGGAGGTAAGGTGGTGGGGGACCATTTTGTCTCAAACCTTCCATTATACAGTGACTGTACAGCTGTATGCCTAAAGAGAAATTAAACACATACACTCATTTCTTCTTGAAGTTGGAACAGTGTTTTTTACACTGGATTACTTGTCTCCTTCCTTAATTTAAAACTACAGTAAATAATTTGCAGCCACATAATTAGGAAGGAGCCACAGTTTCATAATAAGAGGGAAAAAAATTGCTACCAGCATATTAAAGGATTTTTTTTTTTACTTTGCAAGAAAAAAAAAATGGAAAAGGACATTAAATGTTAGATCTGTATTAAAAATGTAATTCTAAAGGGTTTAAATCTATGACATGTCTACACTGAATTAATTAAATTCATGATCTGATCAAGGACTGAAAAGCTACCTTGGAGCTATCTCTTAAAAATGCTATGTATGTACATGTCAAAATAGGAATTAAAAAAAAAGCAGGCCTTTGATTTATTGGCAATTCATGCATGCGTTATTGTGCTTTCTTGCCTTGTAGTAGGAGGCAAGTCAAAGTTTTATAAAGCACCTGAAACCTTCACCGTTCGCCTCTTTATTAAAGGAACTTACCCACAGAAGACGACCGAAACTCCGAGCCATCTACTATGAATATGATCGTGATGACATCCACGACGGCTTAACTCCTGTTAAAGCTGATTGACAAGAACAAAGAGGGCACAATTACATTATGCAGCACTTGTACTGCACCCTCTTTTATTTATTATTCAGCTACAAAACTTCAACTGGAAGAAACACTTCAGAGTTTTGCGTTGAGGAAACAGAATTAAATTGACAATAATTCTGCGCCGTGCAGTATGAAGTTATGCTGATTAGAGATTACTCCCCCCCTAAATCATTTGTCACGTTGCCTTATATAAGGGTAAAACAGACTTCAACCATGTGTAGCTGTGGCGGTATCTTTGGGGAAATGCAGGCAGCAGAGTATGTATTGTTTAAAGGGAAAAGAAGTGATTTGCATGCTCAACCGCTATTTTTCTTGCCTGTCCGACTACTAGAATTTTCTTTCTGTACTTAAAAGACAGTTAAATGAAATTTATTTATGGCACATCTAAAGTGAAAACAGAGACAGTTTAAAAGCACGTATCTATTCAACACATTAGAGGGCATCCCTGGTCTGGAAAAGATGTGTCAATGTGAGCTGCAAGAAGCAAAACTAGCATGAAAAGTGGGGTAGAAGCTCAGAAACATCAGGTCAGGCTGGTGGTCCAACAAGCCCCAGGACTGTGCTTCTCCATCTTCCACCAAAACCTCACAAACCAGATGATGCGTCAAGGAGTACTCACCTCTGCTTCCTTCCAGTGCCAAAACAATACTAATATTTCAATATTCAGGAGATTAATTAATGGAGAGCCAGCTCTGCCTCTCCCCAGCTGGGGGGGAACCCCACGCAATAGCCTTTCCCACTGAAGGAACCCCACCAGGTGACATGTCTGAGGGCACCAAGTGCATGGGAGCACCGACTGATTTCCGAGTGCATGGGAGCCGAGGCACAGCTGTTCCCTGCAAAGCTGGGCTCCTGCCTTGTACCTGCCACTAGGAACTGCAGGCATTTTCTCTCCTCTTACTACTAAAACATGAGTTTAAACACGTATCCAGCAAGGGAAGCATATCTTGTATTTTATAATGTGAGGTCCTTTTGACCAAAGGATATAGCAATTTCTTTTTCCTTAAGATGCACCTTTATGTTCAATGAGATTTCCTTTGGGATTTTCATTAACATTCTGCCAAAAAAAAAAATTATTTTTTTTGTGAAATACCTTGACTGATGAGTTTAGCTTTTGCCTTCTGCTCATATTTACATTTAGTGTTTTGATGATGTTAAATTCTACAAATGAGAGCTGTTTTTAAGTGTTCCTTTCAACACTGCCTGCCTTTTCTGTTTGATTTCTCTCACTGATGGTGTGTTGTCAATGCTGAATGCTGGAATTGTTGTTGAGCAGGCACAGGTGGATGAATTAAGGTCTCTCCAGTAACTCAAACCAGAAATGACTTCATCTCTAAACTTTCCATGTAGCACAGGTCAGAGCTCCAAGTAGAGACAAAAATAATGGGGTTACCAGAGAAAGAAAGAGTCAAAAGTACAAGTCAAAATATAGAGAGCAGTTTGGAGTTTGCCTTGTGTGACTGCAATCATTTCCTCTCTGTGTTACCAACAGGCTCTTTTACAGAGCCAAGCCCTGATGGAGACATTGGATAAGTAATTGTATTTTAAGTTCAAATAGAATATCTGCATGTGTGCAGATACAGAGCACTGTACACTTACCTTATTAGCTATTTGCTTAAATTATCTGTGGGTATCCTACTACATAGCTACTCACGCCTGACGATATAATCTATTAATTTATTCAAGGAATTTTGCCAAAAAACAAATAAAAGCCTTGAACACAAACATTTCTTCCCCATTCATTTAGAGCTCATCACAAACACCGAAGCATTTCAATGTGGCAAGGGCAGATTTTAAAAAGTAACATATTTAATTAACACGAAGCAATTTCTAAAGTAAATACAAGATGGGTACACAGTAATCAGGCAGTGCTGCCTGCTCCCTGCCGGTTCCTGCCCGGGCTGGGGTGGGCAGGGGAAGCAGTGGGGTGCCCTTGGCCCAGACCCACTTCTTGACCCACCGCCTGCCCAGCAAAGGCTCCTGCTTCACTTCAGAAGAGCACTTGCCCCACCACAGGAGCTGGAAAATTTCACATTAAAACACTTCATACATTTCCTTCTTTCATCGGGAACGGAAAAAAAAAATAAAAGAAGTCACCCTCAACATTTTCATGTTTTAAAGGAGGCAGAGCAGGAACAGCCCCTTTCTCCCACAAATCTGCAGATTTTCCTTTTGCAGATCTTCCTGTTGACCATTTTATAGTTTTTTTCCCCATAGATTTTCCTGTCAAGCATTCATGATAGAACAAAGGGTAATGGCTTCAAACTGGAAGAGGGTGGCGAGGCATTGGTTGCCCAGAGAAGTTGAGGCCCCATCCCTAGAGGTGTTCAAGGCCAGGTTGGATGGGGCTGATCTACTGGGGGGTCAAAACTGGATGATTTTAAGGTCCCTTCCAACTTATATCACTCTATTATTCTATATTCATATATGAATGAGGTGTCATCTCCCAACAGTGGCCAACATGCCAAAAGTTTTAGTCTTTTCCTTATATACATGCAAAAGGTCTTGCATCTCCTGCAATGCCTGTATGTGCCCTGACCCGTCCAGTCTCCTGGTCTGGATGTGGCTGCTCAAGAAAAACCTCACACCCACATAAAGCATCAGCAATTCCCCATCCCCTGGAGCTGATACAACCCAAGCCTAACACCAGATGTGCTTAAAAACAAAGGTTCAAAGATCTTTCTATACATACATGTTTGAGGGCCTCTGAAACTCAATGTTCTGTGCTGAAATCAATTCATGTTATCAATAGCCAGGAGTTTCCAGAGCCTAAACTGCAATCTGCTGTTCACCAACTGGCATCACAGATGAGGACATGGAGATGAACCTGAGTGAGAGTCACTTTTTAACAGTGAGCTGAAATACCCAATAGTGAGAAAGTTCATCAATGTTACTCTAAACCTCTGGCCACATAGGTTCACATGGTATTCTGCAATTTTTTTCTATTATGCATTTCTCTATTTTGGATGAATCATGGCGAATTCCCATCTCTGCAAAGTCTTGTAGCTGGGATGCCACACAGAGAAATACAGAACTGACACACAACACACAAAAGCACCCAGAAAGACAATAATTACTGGGTAATATTCAAAGTATAAACACAGATTAATAGTCATGAAAATACTTTACTCAAGAATATCTGCCAAACCCTTACCGATAATTCATTCCAGCTGGCTAATGGTCAGTCTGGACCCTCCACTGTCCATCTGCAGCGACAGCATGAATTGCAGCATCTTATCTCCAGTGCAGAGGCGATGACTTTGACAACAGACTTCTCCTCCTTAAAGCCGGTGGCTCATTGCAGGGAGCACGGGTGGTGGGGTCCTGCTCCAAGGGGGATGCGTGGGCAGAGCATCCCTCTCGTCACGTCCCCAAGGCAAGGGAAGGGAAGGGAAGGCTTGGCTCCACGGCTGCTGCAGGTGGACTCAGCTGCCCGTGCAGAAGTCCTCCCGGTCTCACCGACTCTAAGCTCTAATGAGCTCGTTCCTGCAAGCTCGTACCCCAGTTCTCAGTGGTGCCTGCACCACCTGTGATACCCCACACAAACTCTGACCTGAGGCAACAACAGAACCTCCTTGCAGGGAAACTGGCTCTAAGGGAAGAGGAGCTTTTATCTGCTCCTGCTGGGGCTGGGCTGGCCTATGCAGGTGTTCCCAATCTGCACTGATTGTGATCAGATGCTCTTCACCTGTGTTCCTATTACTTCCCCCAGCACACCAAAATACTCATTTCTTTTAATTGAAGGAATTGAGACACACTCTGAATTCTCAGGTGGTGTCTTTGAGTAAAGAGATTACAGCTATGCCACCAACCACAAGTTTGTTCAGAAGTAGCTATGCCACCCCCTGTCCTTCTGGCTCACATCTTGCATGGAGATGGACACCCCATGGCCTCTAGCTCCCTCCCACCTCCCTTACCTGCCCACGGGGATGGTATGGGTCTAACACACTGCCCCACATCCCGCCGACCCACCCTGTCCTTCTCCAACCCCACAGTCTCCATCCTTCCATCACCTGCACCCTGCGCCAGCCCACCCTCCCAGATCCTGTCGTTGTCCTGCTCATCTCCCACTGTAGTGGCCCCTCTGGCTTTCAAGCACAGTCAAAACTGCTGTTTGAACCTTTTCCAGAACTCCTCAGCCTGCACCCATCATTTTTAAGGCTGGTGGGGGATTTACCTGTTGCCATCCCACCGGCCCCACGGCAGCCGTTTCGCTCTTACCTTCCTGCCTGCAGCAGCCGGTCCCAGCCTCCTCCAACATTTTGCCGGCCTTCACCAGGCTCATTTCCTCTCCATTATTGTTTTTAGCTGTTTCAGTGATGCTCAAAGCCAATTTTAGAGTGAACACTGAAGGAGGCATGAGGTATTATTCATCCAGCACTCACAGGAGTGATGCTACTGGGGAGAAGCCGCCTGGACCTTTGCTCCCACCACGTGTGTCCGGGCAACCACATGCTTTTGCGGGTGTTTGTGAGCCCAACAATGAGTCTTGCATCTTGCCCACCTGAAAAACATGTGGTTTTAAGTTTTTCACTGAGATCCCCCCCCTTTTCCCTGCCCCCCTCCCTCCTCCACCCTTCACAAGCCCGTACAATTTTGTTCAAAATTTATTTTTCCGTTTCAGGAGCTATTTCTGAATTAGGCTTCGCTGTACCGACCCTGCTCTCAGCTTAAATGCGTTTGGCCAACGTGCACGCTGCCGTGCCAGCTCGCTTGTCAGCCTGCAACGGGTTTCTGACCCAAATTGCATGTTCTTGCTATTACTGGCAATCATGGTTTCATGCAGAGACCGCGGTTTGCCCTGCCGGAGCTGAGAACCTCCCAAGAATCTCTGCCTCTCCATCCTCCACATTGGCCAAGTCCATGGACCTGTGAGTGCTGAGAAATGACGTTTCATAATGAGGCTTTTTTAAAAGTCAGAAAAATTTTGAAAGCTCCGGTGCATTGGAGGGAACAGCACTTTGCAAATACATTGGAAATGTATAATTTGTTTTACATATAAATTGTTCTCTGCATTTCTCCTGCCCATCGCAGGCGCTGGCAGACCCCGTGGTGCTCATTGCTGCTCTGTTGTCCCCAGTTCCCCATCACCACAACCTCACGGCCATCTCCAAGCTGAAGTCTGCATAAAACCAAAACACATCCAAGTTTCCCCCACCGCTGAAGAGTAACTCGCCCCAACCAGCCTCTGCCACTCTGCACATCGCATCTTCTGCGCCACCGTCATCACCTCTGGGGCCCTACAAGGAGGTTGGTACCCAGCACCCGGAGAGAGAGGAAGGTGACAGCTTTTGGAACAGCCTTCCAGCTGAATATCTTCTGCTGGAGATAAACACCCTGGGCTCAGTCTCAGACCTGCCACCAAATTGTGGAATTTACCAGTTTCATGCATGCCGAAAGTTCAAAATCATTTTTGTGGAAAAACCACCTGGAAAAAAGGACAGGAAGGACCAAATCCTGCATTCCTTCTGCCTTCCAAACATTTAACAAATGTGAATTTTAGACCTACAAGGTCTGTGAGATCCAAATCTCTGCAGCTATGACTCTCCTGGTATTTCTACTTAAAATTTTTATTTTCAAGGCACCATAATTGTATGTAAAGTTTTTCTTGGATCTGAAAGACAAAAAGCCCTAACAAGTCAAAAACTCAGCCTGGGAGAAACAATTGATCTGCATACAGATGGAAAGGTGTTTGCAGAAGGGAAATCTGAGGATTTCACACTTTTTTTCATTCTTATCCGAAATTGCTTTGGTTTTGAACTCACATTTTATCAACTGCAGAATTCACTTCGGTGTAAATCTCATTGATTTCAGCCACGTTTTATTCCAGGGATAAATGTGATTCCATTATTCTATTACAAAGCGCATTAAAAATAAAACGTAGATGACAACTTTATCGCTTAAGATGGCATTCATTACACGTGTGTAAGGATTTTTTATTTATTTTTTTTTTTCGAGAGGAGTTTCATTTGGATTTCTAGCATATAGTCGTGCATATATACAGCAGCCAAAGAAGCTATAGCCTGTCATTTCAATAAAACATGTATGAAAGCATCCCTAAGCACCTCCTGACATGTCAGGAATATATGGTGTAAGAGTGCGTCCATGTCAGCAGTGACAAGCTGAACCTTAATGGCTCTAAAACAGTCTTTATGGTTTACTGTACCCGTAATCCATTTTATAATGAGTGCTCAACTAGATACAATGGTTCTGCGAGTTTCCTCTGCCTTTTAACTCACCCCAAGGTGCCTAAACGAAGGAAAAAAAAAAAAACCTCCAAATTGTGGGTGATCTTTCCAGAGAAGCGTTACGTCCTGACATACTTATGCACGACAGATAAATTAAGAAAAAGGCTTTACTCTAATCCTTAAGTTTCCTTCTGTGGATTTTAAGAGAGACCAGTATTGATATTTTACTGTAGTTTTGGGGGAAGGTTTTAAATTTCATCAGGCTGGCAGTGCTTTGGACTTACAAAACGCAGGGAAAGGGAAGGTGTGCTCTAAACCCATGATAGACACTGGTGGTATTTAGAGGTGGAACAAAAGAAGAATATGAGATTTTCCATCATGATTTCGCCCCTATCCTGCACTCTTTACCCATGAAAAATAACAGGGTTGATGGAAAAGAACAGGACAGCTGTGGCCAACGTGTAGCAGGAGCAGTTGCATCCTATTTGCAGCAGTTTCCCAACATAACCCATTGAAACTCAAAACTCTTTGCACACATCAGCTGAACAAGCTGTTCCTCCTCATAGAAGGTAACGATCTGTAAGAAGCCGGGGTAGATGCCCATTTTAAAGCAAGGCAAAATAAAGTCTGGATTTCTAGTGAAATAGCAGAAATGGAAATACAGCAGGAACCTCCCACTGAATTGCCTTTCCTCAGCCATACTCGGTTTATTTATTCAGCGGAAAAATGTACACATGGTGTGAGAGCGCAATGAGGCCCCCTCTTTGTTGACCCCCAACATCCCCAATGCCTCCGTGACAAACACTTTGCTGCCATTCCAGGTTGGTGTTTCACGATGGCTTCTGCCCCTGCAAACCAATGGGGCACCCGTGCTCCTCTGACACTGGAATGTAAAATCTTATAAACCAAGTTCCCTGGATGGCTTGGCTGCTGTGGGTGTTGCTGACCTGCAGGTGGGCAACCTCTCCCAGGCACTGGGAGCCCCAGGAGCACAGCAGGGCATGGTGGCCACCACCATAAAACACATCAAGGCCAGAAACACAACCATGTTTTACTATAATGTTTGGACTTTGTGGGTTGTTTTTTTTAAGATAAAATCTATATTTTGAGTCCTTTTGTATCTTAAATACAATAATAATAATAAAAAAGTGATAAATCTCTGCCTTGGAGGCCATTGCTGTGGAGCAAACTGGTCTCAGTCTCTACACATGATGGAGAGACCCCTGGGGAGGTGCATCCTTCCAGGTCCCCCATCTACCATCCTCAGGCACTCAGGAGACCCTCCCCGACAGCTGGCCGCTCTCCTTGCAAAAGAAAGAAGAAAAAACAGAGTCCAGAAAGCGAGCTCTGCTCCTCCAAAGGACACCCCTGGGCACTCCTGTCCCCTGGAGGAATGCCCTGTCCTCCCCTCTAAAGGGAGAGGGAGCATCTCTCCTGCCAGGGTGCCACCGGGAGGGTGCCCTGCGGGTCCCAGGCCCAGGGGCTGGGTGCATGGTGAGCGCCCAAGGCGGGGAGAGGGAAAGAAGCAACTAGAAACAGCCGCTTAGCGTCTGTTTAGAGCCTGGGAGCATTTGCGAAAGCCATCCCCATTACTGTTGAAAAGATGCAAATTTGGTGAAATAATCAGCTGTATGGCTGCAGGCTGTTTCTCAAGTACCCTGATTCCTTACAGGAGGGAAGGTATTAGTGTAAGACACACAGCAAGGCCAAGTTCATGTTGCTCAGAGGTAGCCCCTAACCAAACTCCACCAAGTGCTATAAAACAAGATTTGTTATCCCGGAAAGCACTGACAGTTCATCCAATAAAGCCCCCCAAAAAAACCCCAGAGCCCTGAAGGCTGGTTGCAGGGGTGCAAAAAGCACGGCTCACGGGCACATCTGATGGAGGAGACGCGTCTTGGTGGCCACTGCGTGGAGACCCTCACCCGTCCCAGCACTGGAGACCCGTCGTTTAAAGGTGATGGCCTCGCATCAGATTTTTTCATTAAAAAAAACCCACAACAACAACAAAAAAAAAAACCAAAAAACCAACCCACCAAACCCTTCTTATGTGTAAGGATCCATTTATCCACTGTGATAAAGTACATCAAGCACTCAGTGCACAGGGCACAGCATTTGCTTTGTGTTTAAAGCTGGTGAGCGACCGAGCTCTGCTTTAAATTCGTCAGAAAATCGCTAAACACATGACAATGCAAGGTGTTCAGGTGCTGTACGTCCCTCTGTGCCTCCCTCTCCACCCCCCTGCTTTAGCTGGATAAATCTGGGGGGAAAAAAATAGTCATGTCTTTTACAAGAGGGTGGTATTAAACACCAAACCCCCTTTCTCCCACTACCCATAGTTTTAAATATGATGCTAGCCAGCCTAAAGTAATGCTTAGACAGTATAGCTAATTTCAGGAATATCAAATGTATTCTTAAACCACCGGTGTCTTCAATTCCAGGAATATCACATATATTCTTAAACCACTGATGTTTTCAATGTAGACAGAAGGTGAGCCTTCAGTCTTTAAGTATACTTTAACCACGACAATTCTAGCCCTCCCTAAAACTGGTTTTTACAGTCAATGGCTTAAAATAACAGCATGGATGTAAAATATATAT
>VZRU01017825.1:147940-159818 GCA_013398155.1 Pedionomus torquatus | reverse complement strand
TGGACTCTTGTCTACGGAGGAGCACACTCAGGATGGTGGCAAATGTCCTGGTGGGGGAGCTCTGGCAGAGCCGTGCTGCCGATTTATTCCCAAGTTGTGCTTTCATTAAGAGTTTTGTTTAGAAAATATCTTAATAGCTTTGTATTTATTGAGTAATGTTGACACAGGTATCTGTCCCAGGAAAAGGTCACTGGGATTAACTAAATAATTGGAATGGCAGAAAATATCTTTTCTTTCTGAATCGTCAGGAGAGGACAGTGACTTAGCTAAGACTTGGCTTCGGCATTTCTTCCTTCTGATTCTTAACGCAAGCCGTGCTTTTTGCATTTTTTTCAGCTAGTGAAGAACAGCTGAGCAGGGAGCGGCATTACTGGGAAGAGTGCAGACATCAGTGGTCCACGCATTTAGGTTTGGTTGTCATACTAAACTGACCCACAGCCATTTGCAGAAAGTTTCAGGATTGGTGTCTAAGGAAGTGAGGAGAGGGGGCAAGCTGTCTCTGAAATAATGTAATGACTTGGGTTACTGTGAATCTCCATCTCTTCTTGCACTGCTGTTCTATATCCCTGTACATCACTGTGTAAACCAGTGAAATTACTGTGACAGAAGAAAAAGAAACAGAAAAAAAAAGCCCCTGTTGTTGTGATTCACAGAAAATGAATGTTATAGCAAGAAAGCCTTATTGTGACTTAAAAATGACTTTTGCCTCTTATAAAGGTCTGATATTAACTATGTAGCAGGCGTGAGAAGGGAAAAAAGGGCTGATAGAAAATCTGAAAAGCGACTGAAAATCAGGGTCACTCTAAAGGCTCTTGTGATTTCCTGTAATGTGACATAAGCCATCTATTGTGTTTTTGCTGGGAAATTTGTAGCTGAGGTCAATGTAGCAGAAAATAAAAGCTGAAAAAACATACACACGGTTGCTGTGCTGGAATGAGAGTTGTGTTCCTTATTGAACTGGTCAGAGAGGATGGTGCCCGTTTAAATTTACACGAAACAAATGCTAGAGCACCTACTAGAGTGTGTTCTGGCATGCATGCTGCTCCCTGTCAGTTCAATTTTGCATTATCAGAAAGCCTTTGTTTGGGTATAAGCAGCTTTTGTTACTTGGGTTCGTTAACACAGGTCTCTGGAAATAGTTGTCCCTCCTCTCCCCGCTGCAGGCTATGGGCATGGAGCAGTGGTGCTGGCTCTGGCCCCCACCCCATCTTCCTGGCGTGGCTCTGGTTCTGCCACACACAGCATGGATGGGACCAGTGATGGGGCATTGGCTGGTTCCAGAACCTCCTGTCTGGAGGGCAGGGAGCCTCCTCTGCCCTGCTCCATGCTTGGGTGTGTGGCCCCTCTGAGAGCTAGTCCGCTGTCTGATCTGGGTTTTCCCCAAGGAAATCAAGAAGCCCCAGTGATGGGTCCTCTTTTCCATGGTCCCCCTTCAGGGCTTAGCCCTGCCATGGCAGCAGTGCATGTGGAGAGTTGAGCTTCTCCCAAGGTCGTGTGTGTATGGTTTGTGGAGCAGTTCAGTGGTGAGAACATGTACAGCAAGGGCCAGCAAAGTGATGTGGTTTCCTAGGGACCCAAGTCAGGGACTGAACCTCAGTCCTAGGCCAGTGGTTTAACCACAAGGTCAATTCGTCATTCATTATGACTTACTTAATAATAAAGCTGAAATAAATACTTGAAATTGTCTCAGAGAATTTTTTTGTGACTTTCCAGTCAGAATTAATTAAGTGCTATGAGCAGTGCACCTGAACCATTAGAAATGATTCACTGCTTTCCTTCCTAAGGATGTAAATTAACACATGTTCTGTTTTGCTGACAGAGTGAATTCTGCATTAGGAAACTCATGAAGCCTGGCTAGCATGAGAGGACACAAATGCATGATGCTAACTTTCCATCTGAAAGCAGCAGCTTCATTTAGCTCTCTTATTTTGCATTGTCTTCCCTCCCCTGTGACGGCCTTGATTAACAAGGAACACATGGTGCTGAGGAGCTGAGCCACACAAACCTCAATGCTTTAGCGGCATTTTGCCTCAGATTTCTCTCCTCCCCAGCATGCCTGAAGGCAGCAACTACAGAGTTGCAATCATTTGAACATTAGCAATAGAAACATTGTCCTTTTCAAACTCCTGGATGATATGGAGATAAAAACATTAATGGTCGGTCTTCACCAATCCACCTATGTTTTCTAGCATTAGTAGAAAATTGAAGAGAACTGGTAGTGCAGCGAGAGGTGATGACAGAAAGATGGTGAACTCAAGGTCTAAGCCCCCTGAACTGCTTCACCACCCTCTTGTCTCCTCCCAGATACTGCCCAGGCGTTTAAAAAACAAGCCCCTGGGTATGTGTTAAAAAAAAAAAGTACAATAAAATGTGCTGAAAAAACTCTGCATATGGGCTCTGTTGTGGTAGACTGTGCCTCTCTGTATCTGGCTTTGTGCTGGTGTAAGCAATATACGGCCCATGAGTAAGCACTTGGACCTCAGGTTCCTGGCTGTGGAGGACTGCAGATGTATGGGCTTGAAATGATGTGCATGGTGGACAAGCCTAAGCTTGGGAACAAGCCTGCCTCGATGAGTAACTCATAGTACAGGCGTATTCAGAAAGCTCTCCATGCTGACGGAGATAAATGGAAGCTGTATGAAAGTGATGGAAAGCAGAGTTCAGACTACTCTCTGTGGGTGATATTCCTCTTCATGTTTTATTTCGAGTTATTTTAAAATAAAGCCATAAATTGAAGGCAGAATTCACATCACACATTTATCTCCTCTTCTGCAGGCCCTTGGGGGACAGCCAGTCTGCTTCATCAGAATGCATAGTAGAGGGTTTCTGACCATTGTTGAGCTCTTGGGTGTATGTATATGTACTGCTTGAACAGGCTGCTGTTTTCTTTTATGTTGTCCTGGGATATATCACGCTTTTTTCCCATACTGTTGCTTGTTAACATCCATACTGGTATTCCTCAGGTCTTGTTTGACAAGATACATATTAAGGCCTGGTCCCTGGAGAATCAGGACTTATTCTGAGGATATGTTTTTGCCCATGTTGGAACACAGGGTTGAATAAAAGACTTTTTTGCATTTAAAAAACATCAGTATGAAGGAAGATAAGGTGAGGAGAAGAGAACTTAAAAAAAAAGGCATTGTGAATAAAAGAACATTTTTATTGCCAAAACCATAGCTGTTAATGGTATGTATGCTGTCTAGAATGACTTTTGAACCACTGAATCATTAATTTAACCTGAATAGAACTTCCCCTCTGCTGAGTCATTCAGAATGGTCTTAGTCTATGTGGATTTTCAATTGACTGGTTGCTGGGTCAAACTCAAAAGGACTTTTCCCTAGTGGGACACAAGTCTAGGTCTCCCTCCTCCACATGACTGCATATTTTCACAGAGCTCTGGGCAGGAATGTTGTTAGGACCTCTACTGCTCTGTCCATAGCTGATGGACATCTTAAACCTCTTAAGAAGGGATGAACACAAAGCAAATGAAATTAACTTAAGCAATGCTTAGGAAATTGGGCTGCTAGAAAAGCACACATTCAGCAGCAGTAAACCTATCTGGGAATTAGGTGGTGAACATCCCTGGGCACCGGACTGAAGCTGTGAAATGGTTTGACTGGCTTCTGGCACATATGGCTGTGGACAGTTGAGTTGCCTTGGGCTGTCTTGTGGTATGGGTTTGTTTATCACCCCAAGGAAACTCATCTGCATGATGATTCACAGCTGATTTACCCTGTGAGGTCTTGTGGGTTAGAGGCAGGGTGCACTAGAGGGTGGCTAGCTGGTTTAAGGAGGGAAGTGTATGCAGTTGATGGGGGTTAAATGAAGCAGCCTGTCCCAGTGATGTGGAAGGAAGGGAGTGCTAAGTCCTTGTTGGAAAACAAATAGAAATGGAAATCAAAGGAAGAAATGTGGCAGGGGAGGATTGCAAGGAAAGGAGCAGTTGAATTAAAATGGAGATGCTCTGATGAACTACTTCTTGCTTCTTTATCTTTCCTAATCTCATCCTGCCGACAGCTCTAAGCTTATGTTTTTGTACTCCCCAGCACGTTCCATCTGCTCCAACTTGCTCTTTGGCAAGGCTGAGTGTTTTCGTGGCTGGGCTACAGAGTACCAGGCTCTTTGGCACAGCTGGCGGCCAGCATCAAAGCTTGCATTGCATTCTGGCTTGGCAGACTGTGCTTCCTCTCACTTCAAACCCTTTTGGCTTTTGCCACCCAGGCTTGTTCTTTCCTGATGGAGAGTAGCCTTTCTCCGCCAAATTAATGGTGGAGCATTACTCTCCCAGCAGCGAGAATTGCCCCTTATGAGCAGCACTGCTTCCCTCTCAAATGGGCCAAGAGGAGCCTGTGGTGCAAAGGCTGCAAACATGCCCTTTCTTACCTGACAAGTGAAACCTCTCTTCTAACAGAGCTTTCTTGCCTTTTGGCAAGGTGGGGGTCTAAGGAACGGCCCCTGTATTTCACACAACCCTCTATGGTTCTTTTTTGTTTCAGGTAGTAAAAAAGAGCAAGAAAGGACATGGTTAGCAAGACAATTCCCCAGATAATTGTAGTAATATGTTTAATCTTATGTTGCTGTGAGCCCATTGTTTGTTTCTTGATGCCAGTAGTCAGAACATTTATCATATCTGCTCTGAATTATTACAGCATGCCATGATGTCAGGCAGGGCGAGAGTCTCCCTTTGAAGTGGCCTTCCTTTCAGTAGCTGGAATTAGCAAATAAAAGGAGAAAGGATTTAGTAAAGGTTATTGGAACACCCTGAGGTCACTGAGTTCACTTGGAGTGGATACTCCTGCACAAACAGTGGCTTTGTGTGGGTTCAGAGGGCAATAGCTGATGGGTAGCCCTGCAGGATCATGGGTGATGAAGGGCAAGATCTGACACTGGCATCCACAAGTGTTTGGTCCGCTGAAACCAATGGGGTGGCCTGTTGGGCCTGGTCTGGACTTGGTGGTGAGTGTAAAGGCAGATGGGATGTGGAAGAAGATTACCAGAATTCATCAGGAAAAAGCACTTGGCTAAGCAGTTAATCCATACTGGAGATGATCAGGCTGCTCTCTGTTTCCTGATTATTGGGATTACAGTCTGAGGGAGATGTCATGTCTCAGTCTCTCCACTGCAGCCTATTACCAAAGTTTATTTTTCTCATGTCCAGAGCAGCTGGAAGCACTTGATATGTGCCATGGCATGGAGAGCTTGACTCTTAGAGCCATTACAACCCAGCCACGGGACAGGCTGAAGGGATGGTGCTAGCTCTGAATGTGGTCAGGACTGGTTGGATACCAAGGAGCTCAGCAGCTGAGCATGCTGTGGTGACAGGCTCAGCCAGAGCGAGTGCATGCTGTGTACATGTGGAAGGATTATTACTCAGCTCAGCTTCAGGCTAATTCAGCCACAGGCTTTCCGTGCCAGCTTTGCTCAGGTCTTCCCTTTGATCCACCCTGCAGACATGTTAGATGTGTCTAGGATGATGCTGGTGCAAAACTGGTTTCAGCCTGGCAGCTGCTGCAGATTCCCCCATGCAGATGGGGAGGTCAGAGAAGAAATGCACCCTCACTGGGGAGATATATTGACCCTGAAGCCTCTGGAGATGCAGCTGCTGGAGAAATCTGAAGTTGCAGAGGGGATGGAGTGAGGAGGGTGGCAGGGACGTCTGAGCTGCCAAGCACAGAGCAGCATAGACTTCTGAGCTGCCAAGAGAGAGAAATTTCAGCTTTGATGGCAGGCATGTTGCAGTAGGGGATCTGAGGAAAAGCCTGGGTGCTTAACTGGGACAACTAACATGTCTTACAGCTTTATATCTTCTGCAGCACCAAGAGGGACACATACCTTTGCTTGTGTGTGTTCCTGGCAGGAATTTTGGCATCAGTACCAATAACGATCAAGATGCATCATTTTTGCCCCTTCTCACCACAGAAAGAGGGTTGTTGTAACCATGCAAAGTGCATGTATGTCTGCACGCTTGCATCTTCCACCTGGACCTATAGGCTCATTTCAGCTAGAGATGTAGAAGTATTGATTTAAAATAATTTTCATGACAATGACAGCCTGGATAGAGGAGAGCTGCCATGAAGGTCTCCACTGAGGGGCTGGTGCCTGTCTGTCTTGACTCTTTAATGAACCCCACAGAAAATCTACATGGAAAAGGGATATTTTGGATGTTCCTCATAAAAGAAAGCACCCGAAGTTTATGCTTGACTAGAAAGCCCAAGCCTGAGAGGCAAAGGGGCAGGAAACCAGCAGCCCCCTGTGTTGCTTCTCTTTCCCTTGCTCTCTTTAATAGACATACAGACCTCCTTAATGGAGAGCAGGTTTGGCTGGTGGCACATAGGCATCTTGGCATTGAAGGAGCTGAATGACATGGAGAAGCTTGCCCTGTTTGCAGCATGCTGCCATGTCGGGGTTGTGTTGTGTGCTGAGCTCAGAGGTTCTGGCCCAGAGGGAGAGGAGGACTGGGAGTGAATATGGGAGATGGAGCAGGTTTTGCTGCTGAATTCACAGAAGAACTAACCCTATCCTACAGACTTACTTCTTTATTTAGGAATGCTGCTGTAAAGTGTTGTTCTCTGAAGGACATTATCCCATTTGCCCATGTGTTTTGACGCTGTTAGTTATTATCAGATTTTATTGGTGCTTTTTGGGTTCTCATTGGTTTGTGGAGACCAAGCCCTCAGGGCATATGACAAGGGATATGAGACAGAAAAACAAGCAGCCTTATACTGCAAGAAGTCATGCTTCTTTACTGTAAACATGTGGAAATTCTTTGCTAAAAATACAGCATGAGAAAAGCAAACTTTGACGAAAACTAGATCAAGGAATCACTGAGCCGATACAGGTCATATGAAAATAAAAAATATAATACTCAAACTAAAGAAAGCCAGGAGCTTTCTTTACCTTTCTACCTTGCTATGGTTGGTAACCATATGGTTGGTAACATTGTAACTGTGAAGGCAATTACGATTTGTGTTTTTATTGAGGTTTGCAAAATTCTAGCTAGCCTTTTTGTTCTCCTTTCTGCATCTCTTTACACTTGTTTGTAGACATTACTGTAGAGGAACCCACGTGTTACAAGAAAGATCAGTTATGAGAAAGATCTGGCTAGACAGAAATGAGGAATTTTCAGAATCTTTCCTGGAATAAAAGGCATGTGATGTTGTCCTTTTTCTAAATTGGGTAGTTTTGGACATGTGCAAACTACGCCTCAGGCTACTCGTTGCTCTGCAAATATAAACACAGGACTCTGCTGGAATATGGAGTTACCAGTTTTGCTGAAGACTATGTTGTGCATTCAACTATTCAACAGGAACTAATTTCCCAGAGCCAACTTCCCATTTACATTGCAGTCTATATGCCCCCTTGGCAGTACAGTCCAACACCTTTGGACACTTATATACTTACACACAGCTGTACAGAACTATATGCATGTATTTATCCCAAAAATGCATACACATCACCTTTGCATCAAAATGTATTTTTACAACTGAGTCCATACAACAAGTATGAAACTTTTGCTTTACAGGTGATGATTGTAGTGTTTTTCTCTTGACACCAGCGGAAGATTGGTCATGTGAAGGGTCAAGGGTGAGTCCCTTTTGTGTTATGTGTACTGTTAATACAAAAATCTTAGTCTAAATCCTGATCATATGGAAATCAATGACAGTTCTGTCACTGATTCCAGAGAAATGAGGAGTTGGCCCAAAATTTCAATTTACTCTACTTGTTAATAGTTTTGTCTATTAAATTTAAATTGCTGGAGACTATAAGATAAACATTGGGGCTAAAAAAATGTAATAAAATGGTTTAATTTATTTCTGAGCCTATCAAACATTTGCAGTGATAGTATTTTTATGTCCTGAGTTTTCATTTTAAAATAAACAATAACACTGTGATGGGAGATCTCCTAATTTCCTGTTAATAGAGTTTAAATTGAAAAGCATTTTTCAGTGGGAGAGCTGCCCATTTAAATTATGGATGGCAATTTTGTTCCATTTTTAAGCTCTTCTCTTCTGGCTGGAGATTCTTGAGTCATAAGACATTTATAGCTTCTTTAACAATACATGACAACAACAGGACACTTCCCTATACATCTATAAAGATGTTAAAAGCGTAGTATGGTTCTAACAAAGAAGGGCAAAATCAAGAAGTTATGAGAGAGGTTCACATTTACCTGCAGCTCCTCCCTAAACCTGAAACCTGTCTCTCTCTCTTACCTGTCATAGTGACACACGCTTGTCAGCCTACTATCAGACAAGAAAAGGTCTGCATGAAACAAGAGTCCCAGGAGAGCTGTGACCCTCAGCGAAAGCAGACAGGAATGTCCCCGTGACCCTGACCACATATCCGACTCGTGGGAGGTCCTGTCCAAGATCTCCCCAAGTCCCACTTAATTTAGAGGAGAGGGGAGGCAAAACTTGGGGACAGAGATGATACCTGTCCAGTGTTGTGATGCTCTGAGATGGCCTGGGTTGTGCTGCTGGGTCCCTGGATCTGGTCCTGCTGGGCAGGATAATTGTGTAGGCTAATACAGCAGTGGGAGAGATACGTATTCAAAATTTCTAGTTTTGTTGTATATACTTTATTTTCCCCACTTTGGAATCAGACATAGACATACATACATATGCATATCTATGTATGTATCCATATCCATACATGTATGTGTATTTGAGCCACGTGCTCAGAAAGAGGTAGGATTTTCTTGCTACTGAAGGAGGTATGGGGATAGCTGGTGGGCAGGGGGTTGGGACAGGCATGAAGTGGTTAGAGGTGCAGGGGAGAAGGGGCCAAGCCACAGGCACAATAAAATCTGAGTGTGAGGTTCCGGCCCCGCTGAAGTAAACGGAAAATCTCAGACTGGCTCTAGAGCCAATATTTCACCCAGTATGAGCAAGATATTAAAAAGGAACTGATTAGAAGGGAGAAAACCTGGTAACCAGTGACCATGGAAAGGAAAACAGGAAGAGTACATCACATCTTAATGAGGCTTTAGTTTAGCAACACACTTTATTCTCTTAGGGACTGATGTAGTGTAAGAGCAATTCCTTGACTCCAAATTTATCTGCTTTATTGGTTTTGTGTCACTGCCATAATTTTATTGATTATTTTTTCTAACGGTGATACTGTAAGAGGCCTCTAAAGCTCAAAACATAGCGAGTAAATTCTTTTACATTCATTTTACTTTGCAAGTCAGGCTCCTATGTTTAAATTTTGTGTTTCAAGGTGCACTTTGAGTCTTGCTGTGGCTTTATAAATGGCCGTATGTGGGAATAAAAAAGGGAGAACTCTGTCCTCAAGGCTCATTTTTGATGTCCCTCTGATTTGAGATTATTACCACAGCGTGTTGCATCAGTCATGCTGGATATGCAGTAAATGACCTCGACTGTTAGGAAGCCATTAATCAACAAATCATCAACAAGATAAAACTTAGTGTCTCTTCTTGTGCCTTTGGACGTGAAGGACAGTGCCTGATTGCTGCCGAGCTGTTGTAATCAGAAGAAAAGTGCTGCTGGCTTCCTGGTGCATTAGTGGGGTTTTGTTTTCCTGGTACCATGTTTTCCTGGTGAGGACATGAAGTCCTGCGGGCTGGTATCAGAGGATGTTTTGCTGGCAGCTTACCCGTTGCCAAGGAAATTCAGAGATTGGAATTTCTTGATTTTATGGATGGGAAGGAGTTGTTTGGGAGAGCTTGCCTGGGGCCTCAAACTGAAGGCATGTGTGACTTTGCTTGGAATAATGTTTTTTAAGCATGAAGACACTGAAAAACACAGTGTAGTATGTGCTTCTGTTAAAGCATTTGAGGGTTATCATGTCTCCCTTTCTGAAGAGGTACAGGGGGACAAGAGGAGCATGTTTTATTGTCTTTGAGTGGGAGAAGATTAGTATTTCCAATCCATTGGGTTTTGGTGTTGCTGCTTCAGAACACTGGCCGCTTCCATGATTCCCTTCACTACTGGTCTAAGCTCAGTTCAATTTTCCTACCATATATGTCTGCATTTTACCTTTAGCAGAGTTAGATCTTAAAGTAAGTATTGGCCTTTGCAATGTTGCTGCTGCTTACAAGAACGCCTTAGTTAACCTAGCAGACGTGTCTCATAGAGGAGGGAGAGTATCAAGAAAGCTTGATTTAACAGCTTTGAAAAGCAGTACTCAAGCCTGTAGCATGACCCAGTGACATGGGCCCATCCCTGATATATTTTTGAAACACTTGAGAGCCAGACTTGCAGCTGGTGCAGCTTTGTGCAGCACTTTCTTGCATTTCCAGTTCACATTGTCCATCCATGCTCCATCATGCCAGCCTCTGAAGTGGTCTCCTCTGTCCCTACTGATATCTTTGGATTTCATTCAGTACTGTACAGTGTAGAAGCAAGCCTCAAACCCTGGCTTGTCTGTGCTCAGAGCATGATTTTTGGAGGAGCCAGATTCATCAGCTAACTGATAATCTCTGCAACAGAGAGAATGCAGGGAATTTGTCCTCTGTTTCTAGCAGGAATATACCAAGGAACCTGTCACATTTTGTTTCCCAAGTACCTATGTCTCACTTCCTTATGTAATTAAATGCTTTGCAACGAATGAGATGTATAATCCATTGTATCTGCTATTATATCATGCCCTGCAAATGAGTTAGCAATTTTTAGGGCAGGGACTGTTGAACAGTTATGCGTGTGCATATGCTGTGTAACTGGAAGGGGCATGGTTTTTAACGGTTACTACAGCAGATATTCGTACTCTACTCCTACTAAAGCTGGATCTCAAATCATAATATTTGCTAAAGACATGTGACACTACATCCATACTTCTGTGCAGGAGACTTCTGAAACCAAAACCACAGCACCACTAGAGCAAATGCACCCTATCTAAGGGTGCTAACAAATCTATATTTTTGCATTACTCAGACTAAAACTGTAATATACAGCATACCTGCTCACTCATGTTTATATATGATGACAATGAGGAGAGGGACAATTAAGGTTTCCAGTGGTAATTGTAGAGATCTGGTAATTCAGGTAAGTTACAGTTTTGCTAATGTGCTCCCTGACTGATGAAATTCTGCTGTATATCAGTGAATTGCATATGTCAGTGAGTGCATGAATTAAAACAATAAAGGCTTGAAGCAGTATTATTGGTTTGCTCTATGGGATGGTAAACCTAATTACTTCATGGACTGACATGGGAGCTCAAGGAGATCAGCAGAAGGTGTTTAGCTCTTTTGGTGTTAATGGCACTCCTCAAGGGTTTAGAGACAAGTTAACTTTTAAAAGCTTGCAGGTCTGTGGGCTAATAGCATCCCAGTATTAGACCATGGGAGAAGAAAGAAAAAATGTATCATAAAATGTGCTGTATTAATTCAACAAATGTATTTAAATTTTAATTATTCATAACATTTCAGAGTATAGTAGTAAATATTCTGTAATGTATTGATAATAGTAATGAAGTCTGAGTAATTCAAGATCTAATTACATCATCTTGCTATTAAGTCTCACTTAGAAGATAAAGCATCAATATGAGTTCAAGCAACAAAATATGATTCAGCAAAAAAGTGCTTGTTGCATTATGTTTCTAAAACTTTCAAGAATACTGACTAGCAGGTATCTCTGTTTGTCTTAATAGATGGGATTATTTAGCTTAGTTGGATAACTTTAAGGGTTTGTTTATTCATGGTACAAGTGGTAAGAGAAGCAGACTGTCCTATAAGTTGTATTTAAAAGGTATTCAGAACCCACCAGAAACCTCCCAAACCTGTTCCCCGTGGACCAGGCTGGCACAGTTGAAACGAGACCTGGTGTACACATGGAGTTGTGGGATTGACAGCTGTAAAGGCTAGTGTCAGCAGCAGCTGTGGTTTGGCAGGGACACTGCTGGTGGGGTCAGAGGGCTTGTG
>VZRU01017825.1:87866-135319 GCA_013398155.1 Pedionomus torquatus | reverse complement strand
CTTTACTATTTTTATTTATGAAATGTGAAAAGCAATGAGACTAATTAGATTTTTTGTGACATTGTAAGTCTCCTGGTGGACTCAGAGCCTTATAACCCCCACCTTATACCCTCAACTGTGTAAGCACATGTAAAATTTATCTAGGATGTAACTATCCTAAATACTCTAAACTTTTGGAGGTGGTGGTCACTCCTGGACCAGGTCCTGGCTGAACAGCGAGAGTGGGAGCTCTGTGGGCTTTCCTGGCCATCAGTGCTGGTGCAGGTGAGAGCACCACAATCTCTGCTTTTCTTCTTCTCTGGGCACCCCCGTAAGGTAGTGGTTCTGTTTACACAGGCAGAGGATGAGTCACAGAACAGGCTGAGCAGTTTATCTCCAGGAAGTTTGTGGTTGAGCTGAACTCATGTCTCTAATGCCCCAAACCAGACTTCAATCCACTTGGCTGTCCTGAACCTCAATGTGGTGCCAAAGGCACGATTACTGGAAGCCTACAGCCTAACTAATTGCCACTGTTGCTTTGATATACTGTATTTCCATGGACAATACGATAAAAATGAAGTACCTTCACTGCTGCTTGGTGCATCTTGGCATTTTGGGTGCACATCATGCCAGAATCAGCAAGTTCCTGCCATGGTAAGGTGCTTCCCTCCGGTGAGGGAAGAGTAGCCCCTGTGGGCAGCAGCTCTGGGCAATCAAGTACCTGCCACCTTTGCTATGCTGTGGCGGTGTCTACTTCATCAGGAAGATCACATCTTATTTGGGGTGAAATTTACTGCCTTTGATGCTTCAAAAAAATGCCAAGTGTAAACATTTCCAGAGGGCAGCACAGCTGAGCCAGCAGCACTTGCACTGAGCCTACCCTTAGCAGACAGATGCCTGCCAAGAGAGGGGAGCTCAGCTGGGGTTGGATGCAGCTCACAGCAGAACCCAGCAAGAGAAGCTCCTCCTTCCAGTACCAGTGCAGGCCTGATACCAGCAGGACACATTAGCGTGTGTTCCATGTGAATGTTTGCTGAACCACACACTCTGCCTCTTACCACAACACCAGCTCTCAGAAAGCCTTTTTTGCAGGTTTGTTTGGGTGTCTGACCCAGGTGTTTCTGTACCGAGCCTTGGTCATGGTGATAAACCCATCACCTGTTTGCTGGGGATGTGTCATGCTTTTTGCTCTTTCTCCAGAAGATCTCTCCCTCTCTGTCTCCCTCTCTCCTAGTCTAAACTAAGATTTTAAGTGAAAGAATAAAGTAAAACAAATTTACGATGAGAAGCATAATTCTTAACAGTTTCCTTTAGATCACAGAATCATAGAATCTTAAAACAGTTAGTTGGAAGAGCCTTTAAAGATTACTCTCCCATAGGCTCCCTTCAGATACTGGAAGGATGCTCTAAGGTCTCCCTGGAGCCTTCTCTTCTCCAAGCTGAAAAGCCCCAGCTCTGTCAGCCTGTCTTCATAAGAGAGGTGCTCCATCCCTCTAATCATCCCTCTTCGTGGTCCTCCACTGGGGCCAACAGGTCCATGTCCTTTCTCTGTTGAGGACTCCAGAGCTGGACACAGGACTCCAGGGGGGGTCTCACGAGCGCAGAGCAGAGGGGGAGAATCACCTCCTGTGACCTGCTGGTCACACTTCTTTTGATGCAGCCCAGGACACTGTTGGCTTTCTGGGGTGCCAGCAGACACTGCCGGCTCATGTTGAGCTTCTCATCCATGAGCACTCCCAAGTTCTTCTCCTCAGGGCTGCTCTCCAGCCATTCTCTGCCCAACCTGTATTCGTGCCTGGGATTGCCATGTCCCAGGTGCAGGACCTTGCACTTGACGTGGGTGAATTTCATGCAATAACTGATAACAACCCCTGCATATATTACATATATATTTGGTACTTTTATATAGTAGCATCAAGCAGGGAGAGAGCAAATGCTATTCAGACAATTCCCCTTTTCCCCATGTTTTTTCCCCTTGGGGACTGCGCAGAGAGGTACACCCTACCACTGCAGCTCTGGTAGTGCTAGCTGCACCATTGAGCTCCTCTTCCCACACTGCCCCACCAGCATGTTTGTTGCTGCTCCATCTTGCACATCGATCCATCTTGACAAGCAGAAGCTTGAGGTGCATCCCTCACCAGCTCCTTTGGGAACACCAGGCAGGTGGTAGAAAAACGACCACGGGAAGTGAGAGAACTACAGGGCATGGGAAGTTGCAAAAGACTTTGGCTACTTAGCAGCTGAATGCTATGATGATTAGTAAATAATGTTAGAAATCAGGCCCGGGTGATTTGGATGCAGGATCCTTAGTTTGCCTGGACCAGTGTAGCTGTGCATATGCTGGGAGGGCACACTGATTTTGTACTAGCCCTGAATTAGCTATAAACCTTGCATGGAAAATAAAGGGAAGAGATATCAAGCTTGTGTGGACATGTGGTTTTAACAATGAATGACAGTTGTCAGGCCAGGTACTGTCTCAGATCTTGGAGATAGCAATGCCGACACCAAATTGCCTAAAACAAAATTTGGAATCAGTACAAAGTGGAGTGTAGATGTCAGCTTAATCTCCCTGAGGCACATCTACTCCATGTTCAGTAGTGTTTTTCTAAGTGACTGCTGGTGTGCATGCTGCTCCTGCTGATGCAGAAAGATCAAGTCCATTCAAGTGATAACTGCCTTAACCAAACAGTGACAACTGAAGGCCAAGTCAGAAGATACACACCATTTTTAGAGAGGTTACTGGTTGAAGGTTGATCCTGGTCAGAGTGTCTCCATAGATTTGCAGCCGTACTTTAACAGGCTTGTTGGGGAATGGGATGTATGCTTTGGAGGCTTCATCCAGCTAATATTGGTCTTCATTGCAGCAGTTAAAGTATCTTAAAGGAAAATTCCAGTGATTTTTCAAAACTCTACCCAGTTACTGAAAGCAGTGAAATTTCCTTTTAAAAAAAAATGAATGTTGTGTTTATGAGACTGATCATCAATCAGACAAAAAAAGAAAGAGGAAAACCCAACAACCCAGGAAAGCAAATGGTGATAAAGATCCCAGATAAAGTCACTCTTCTCAGCGGGCAGCAAGCCTGATGAACTGAAATGGAAAGTCCTTCTCATTGATTTCACTGGAAAAAATAATTGACTTTGAACTCCTTGAATAATTTGCAATCTGTATTTAATTTCTTGTCCAAGGAGGAGAATGTCATTTTGTTTTTCTTGTGGCTCCTATTAGCTTTAATGTCAGTTGCATTGCATGTCAGTGTGCTTAGGACTGAAACAAAAATCAGCCTTTCATCTCTGAGTTGCTTAAAGGATCATGCCCTAATACCACATTTATTAATTCAAAATCTCTTTTGTCTGTACATGCACAAATGGAGCTGAATATTCAGAGGAAAGGCAGAGAAAGTGTAAAGACTGTACTTTAACTTTTAGCAGCCTATTTAACTTAATGCAGCCTATTAACTGGAAATATCCTTACAGTTAAATATCCTAGCAAACATACACACTTTTGCCCTTGTACTGCCTGAATGGAGATATTCAGCACTTCAGTCTGTCAAGGTCACAGATCCAAACTGCCGATTTTCTTGTAGGGCCACGTTGCCTTCTGAATAACATACATACAGTGTTAGATTTGTTATCATCAATTCTAACATGATGGGCCCCTGCATCCAGCTGCCCCTGAGGATGCCCAGAGAAGCCACAATAGAGTTTCCTCACGTGGATGAGTTTGAGTGAGATCCTGTCAGTCCCATATTGTAACAACCACCTGAAGACAAAGAAGGGGTGCTTGAGTTTGTGCACCATGTTTTGCTGTTCCAGTATGAAGAATGTGATCTGATCCTATAGGGCTTCCTGAAATAAAAAGCTTTCACATGCGCTTGCTGTCCACATTATGTGGGTGTATGCAAGCTGCCTGTAAGAAGTACTGTCATCTTTACTTGTCACATTGACTTTTTTAGCTGAAGATTACTTGGAGGAGAAAACAATTTGATAATTAAACTCAAAGGATTTACACTGGCAGTTTGGGGACGTTACCCTTTCAATCACAAGCAAAACCAAGAAGATCAGAAAGCTCATCTAGAAAGGTATCTTTATGGAAATATAATGACACTTGTCAAGTCCAGGCTCCAGATAGCAGTGTGTGCTGGAAAGGACGCAAACTTTAAACATCAATGCCCTTGAAAGAGACTTTAAAATTCCAGAAAAGTGTAAACGGACCATTCCATGAAGGAGGATTGGGGGTCATTTGTTTCATTTATCAATCTTTGTTCTAAAAACTAAGGGAAGAACCTTGAGGTGTGGGTAGGAGATGGGGCCATGCCTGGGTCCTTC
The DNA here is from genome assembly GCA_013398155.1 of Pedionomus torquatus. Classification (NCBI taxonomy): domain Eukaryota; kingdom Metazoa; phylum Chordata; class Aves; order Charadriiformes; family Pedionomidae; genus Pedionomus; species Pedionomus torquatus. The sequence continues at coordinate 131,014 of VZRU01017825.1, read as the reverse complement.
TCAAGGTGCCTTCTTCACACAGGACAGAATGTCCCTCCCATGCTCATAGATTCACATTTATAAAAGCCTAAGGGGAATTGGAAACCAGATGATAAATCTATTTTAAAATGATGCTATACTATTTTTAAATGCCTCTCCTTTTTAAGAGAAAGAAAAAAAAGAAATGTGATTCAAATACATCTGCTTCCCAAGAGAATATGACTCTGTCTTTTTTTGTACAGAGCAGGGAATCTGAAGAAAAACTTTTTTTTTTTTTTGTCCCAGAAGTGTTGTTATTTTGCTGATACTTTCTTCTATAATTCTGATAAAAATAGAAGACAGACAAAAGTATTGTTGTACACCACTGTGTAACATGGAGTTAGTCTATGCAGAGGAACCCAGTCCCTGCCCTGATCAAGCTGTAGAAACAGCCTGGTTGAAGGTGTTCATGTCTGACTGGGTGCAGCCCAACATTCTGTGCTCTTTTCCGTTGTCTTTATCTTCCCCTTGCTTTTTTCTTGTGACAATGAACATACAGATTTGCTTTGCTTAGATAAAATTCTGACTGCTTAATGTTGTTCCTAGAAGGACATTCCTGTAACAGTGGAGTACCTGTTCTGGTCTTGCTTTTTGCCTTTTTCTTCCTGTTCATACACTCTTCTTTTACCACTGGTTGTATACTCAATCCATGCAATTTTGTCATCATGTTTATCCCAAAACTGCTTTTCTCTATTTTTCTGGGCTTATCCCAGAAACTTTCAAGAACTTCTTTTCTGTAGTCCCATCAAAAGTTTTGCAAGCCACTTTGTAACAAATTCTGCTGCAGGTTCATGGTATTTTTCTTTTCCCTAGTTACAGACTATTTATTTATCTCTTCATACCATGAGCTGTCACAGAGTGTTTTGTTTGAGAATACAACTCTTATCCCAAACCATGACAACAATTTTGCTATCAATATTTGTCCTGGTTTGAGGACTTGTGAAGGTCATAGCAGAAAGGGCAATCTGAGAAGTTGTAGAGGTGCTCCACTGTAAAGGGCTCCACTGTAAAGGGCAAGCCTGTATGTACTGCACTGGATGGACTATGTACAGCACAGTAGGGCCTCTGTCTGACTAAATGAGTAATGAACTAAACCCAGAGGTAAATTTTGGACACAAAGGTCCAAGGTGGTGTACCTGAGGTTGCTTTTGACCAGCATTACTGATTTTACTTGAGAATCATTCAGGCTGCCTAGAACACCATGGCCTTTCAGTATCTCTAATTTTTTAAAACAAGCCCTAAACCTTTCTAAGATTTTTAAGATTTCTAAGATTTCTAAGAGCTAAGGCAAATTTGGATCCAGCCATTATAATAATCAGATACTGCTTGCCAGAAATACTTCCCTTCATGGTAAATCTGGGTAATTCTGTCTTCCACAGGGGCATCTTCATGATTTTGAGATTTCATCAGAGGTCATGATACAAAGTTAATTCTTTTGCAAATAGTTCCCTGTGCACCATTGCCTCTGTGTAAAAGGCTGCAAGTACCAGGCAGGTTTTACTATTAATTTTCAGTGCACAGTTAAGATCCTGTCTGAGGATTTTGGTGCTGTTGACTGAGTTCTGTCGCTTTGATAGCAAGCAGATGATGCTAGTGGTCCATGGCTTAAGTCCTTCATGGCAGAGGAGGAGAAAGCTGTAGAGATGTCTGACTGTACATTGCTAGAACGACATATGCTGTTCCTTGAAGCCTGTCTTCTTTTCTCTCTTCTTCAGTGTATTCATGAGATATTTCCTTTTTATGGCACATACGTGATCACACTATCTCAGCACTTCAGCATCTGAGCTGTGTTTATCCTCACAGCTTGCTGTGAATAGGGAAGTATTTTTATCCTTACATTTTTTAAAGAGCGAAGAATTGTCAGGGAGGTACTAAGTGACTTGATGAAGATCACAGAGCTATAGCAGGCCAGGAAATCCTAAATCCAAAACTCATATGAGAACAATTATACAATTCTGCCTCTGTGTGAAGAGACGCTTTATAGCAGTGGGAGACACCCTTACCAACAGACTGATAACACATGAATGTGTTTGCCTCGTGGGCCCTCTGTGGCTTGGTAGAGCCCTTGGGTAGTGCTTTCAGCTCTCAAACAGAGATGTTCAGTGGAAGGAAATCTATATTTTCTACATGCTGTTGCTCCTGAGGAAATGTGGTTGGGAACCATAAACAGTATCAAGAGCTTTGGTGTGTTTTCACTAGGCTATTTGTAGATAATGGTGTAGGACATAGACATTTTCTGTGCATTGCATCATATTCTGGCTGCACTTTTATTACCTCCTGATGACCCTGAAGCAGCAAGCAAAGGTGCACTTGTTCATCCCTCTCTCATTGGGAAGCAGCAGAAGCTGTCGCTGATTTGAATGGTCACAACTGTCTGGTTTTCCAAGATTTTCTGAGACATTCCTCAGATAGGAGGACAAATTAGGTGGTTGACTTCACATGTTATGGAAGTCTTCTAATCCATTTGCCTTATTTTTTAATTTTCTTTTAATATTTGGAAAGCCCGTGGACTGGGAATTGACTTACAGGTCTGGAGTAGTGGTTGGCCATGTGGAAGCCTTATGGAGCTAGGGTGACTCCAATTCTGACATCTATCCTAAACCTCATATCATTCAACATTTTTATCAGTAACACTTCTTCCAAAGGAAAAATGGTCTTTGTTTAAAATTTGATGCCTCCACAAGGATTAGTGGAGGCCACCGCAAGAAGTAGTAATTACTGCTGAGAACAGCATGCTCAGAAGAAGGGGACTCTTTAAACCAAGGAAGTCTCAGTGTGTTAAAAAGAAGTTGTACACCTAAGACAGAGGGCTGCTGTCCTTTCTTACCAAATGGGACACCTCACACAATAGCTCTGACCTGGGAAAAGTCAAGGAAGTGATTCCCACCCCCGAGCTTTGTCCTCTCAAAAGAAGGTTATGGAAAAGCTGCTCCCACTAGGCTTACCTCACTTTGGTGCATGCAGAGTCTGGGATCAAAGCATTTGCTGTCTTTATCATCTGTCAGGGAGGTGATTTACTTGTGGTAACACTTCTGTGGGGAGAGACTGGTAGCTATTAAAAGAGTATTAATGCAGCAGAGGAAAACATTACTAGCTGCAGCTGTAGGGCAGGGTGGGTGGTATTTCTGGAGTAAACTATGGAGGCGGGAGATGGAGTTTCTATTTCCTAATGTTTTCATAGTAAGACTGGATGCCCAGACACACCAAGGCATCTTGCTCAGACCAAACCCAGCTGTTCTTTGGCCAGATGCAGCTGTGGGGCTCTATGGGGCAATGAAGTGTAGGATCTGCTGAACTTGAGGATCTTAGGGACTCATTGGGTAATGAAATGAATCCTGCCCAGCATTCTTTTAGAGGAGATGGTACATGTTACATTGGAGCAATGCTTCTTTAAAGACTGAGTTGTCCCTGGCCCTGGTCAGAGAAGTCCTCTGAATGATGATGACTCCATTTACACTCCAGCAGCTTCTCAAACGTCCCCTCCACCATATGTGGCCACCACAGGCAGCTGTGCTGTCACTGTGCTCTGCCTTGCAGAGACCGACCACCCTGTCCCTGCAGGTGGCAGCTCCCCATGCCAGCTTGCTGGGACTGCTGCACTGCTTCCAAGTCTGAACAGAGCCTTCTCTAGAAATAATTTGGTATCTTTATCAGTTGAATTTGTTATGTTTGTGATTTAATGAAGCCCATTTTGAGTCTGGCTTGTATATGAGGTCATTTTTTTAAATCACTTTTATTTCTAAGAAATGCATCAAATAAGAGATTTCTTTTACACCTGTCCATATACACAGATGGGTAGAAAGCAATAAAGTTTAGAAATAAACATCCTCATATTGATATTGTGAACAAAATTTACACTGTAGACACAAAAACTGTTTTAAGTATTTCACCACCTAGCAATTAAAGGAGATTAATAAGCATTCAGCAGGGACCAGCCTTTCAGCCAGTGATCAGCAGGACCCTCCAGAAACAACTTCTTGAAGAGAAGAGCTAAAAACATGACCAGAGACTCTGATCAGAGGTGAGCACAGGCTGATGGCTGTGCCCAGTTTGTGAGATGTCTCGGTGCACATTTCCTCTGCCAGGCGGAGGGCTGCTGTCATGGGACAGCACTGGCTGCTGAGGCTCGTGCAAGGGACACGTCATTGCATTTGACAGGAGCCAGAGATAAGACAGACATGTCATTCAGCACAATTTCTGTCTGGTATTTACTCAAGTAATTTGTTTTTTTTGCTGTTGGTCAACTGGGGCTGTGTCAGAGGCTAGCAATGCTTGAGTCCTCAGGGCAACCGTGAGACATCCATGTTTTCATTCTTTGACTGCAAACCAGTGTGCTAGCAGGTAAAAGCAGGGCTGTCCCAGAGAGCAGGCACGAACTTCTGCCTTGTCCCTTTCTGAGAAGTTTTAATGATGCCTAGTGCACACAGTTGTTCTGGACAACAAGTTGGTATTTAAACTTGTGTTGGTATGGCAGCTCCACCTTCTTCTTCACCTCTTTGTGTAAGTTCTCTCCTGTCCTCTTCCTGAGGTGCATTTGGCTTTGTCAGTGCCTGATTGCTGTCCACTGAATATTTCCCTCACCTCTCCCAGCAGGTATTGCAAATTGGCACTGAAGCAGTCTCCAGGCACCTGAAATTGCCACAGGGGATTTATTTGTTCCCACACACTCTGGGTTTGTAAAGATCGCAGGCAAGAGTTTTTTCTCCCCTGAAGAAGTCCAAAGAGCAACACACTTGGAGCCAGGGCAGTTACTGGCACACTGTTTCTGATGCCATGGATAGCCTGGAACATACTTGTTTCCTTTGAAATGAAACGTTCTAGGTGTGGCAATTGGTACAGTCCTGCACAAGGCCACCTGTGGGACACTTGTGAGGGCTGGTGCCCAGGCCCCCAGCCAAAGCATCACACCAGGCTTGCCACCTCTGCAGGCTGCCCTGGAGGTGTCTGTCCCTGCCTGGGATCTTCCCACCACCTCCACTGCTGTGGCTTGTGGATATGCCACTGCGTCTCTCAGGGAGGTGGCACCCTGAAGGCTACCTTTGGAATAACACTTACAAGCCATTTGATTATGTATATTCCCTTCTGCATAAAGCGAGGAGTGATATTTATTCTCTTTTTACTGGTGCCTTTAACTTTTAAATAGAACGAAAAAGAATTTGGTTTTATATGGCTCCTCTCGCACTTCCCTATTCCAAGGCAGTTTTACGAAGCACTTCACCTAGGATATAGAGCTGGTAATGCAGTGACTGTGGGCAAATGGGGCAGTCCGAACTGCACCATATATCACTGCACCCACCTCTACTGGATGTGATGTGCACACCATTTGATCTTTTTTAATAGCTATTCCACACCTGCCCTTGGTTTTGACCGACTAAATCCAAGCTATTAAATCTGTGCCTCGGTACTTTTTTAGACACCTTTTTAAAAGGGAATTTAGCACTTGTAAAAGTTGCCAGATTAAGGCAGGTTTATGGAATATGCAGTTTTATCCTCCAATAATGATGCCAAGGCATTCAGAGCTTCAGGGAGTGTGTAAGAAGCATCAAATCAGCAGCCGAACTCTCCTGAGTTTTGTCTATCTGTAGGGCTTTTCTGGAACGACTGGCCTAACTTGGTGCCCTTTTGTTGAAGACAGTGCCATTCCTAGTGATAAAGAAATGGACTTTTTCCTTGCAGGAAATAACATTTGAAAAAACCACGACAATGCTGTGTCTGTGCAGACAGCTTTATTTACCTGGAAAGTGATGCCCCTGTGTCAGGGAGGTGTGCAGGTGGCTGCTGGTGCCCGGTGGGGGGGAGTGGGATGTTGACATTGACAGCAGGGAAGCACAGGGCAGGTCCTCAGTTATCAGAGCTGCCTCAACCAGCCAGCCTCTGCAGAAGCAAACAGTTTTACCTAGCTTTTTAACCTGTTCAGGGCAGCAGGTGGTGACTTCTCATGGAATGTGAGCTGAGGCTGTGGCAGATGCATAAAGCTTTGAGATACTATCTGTACAAAAATACCACCGTATGAGTTTATTAATAGCCATAGTCTCCTAGACACAGTGCTCTATACCAGGTTGTAGCTCTTGGGACCATTCATTTTTTGTCTTCCCATTCTTGCCTTTACAGTGAAACTGTAAACAGTTATTTCTGTACCCCAGAGTCTTCCCATTAGTCTCCATTAATGATTATTTCTGTCATTTTCAAGCTGGTTCTGTAAAAATTATACATGCATAATTGACCAAACCCTTCTCTTATTTCCTCTTAGGTAACATTATTGATGATAACTGGGAACAGAATCCCACTGAAGTGTGAGTAAGCGCTGAATTTGGCTCAAAGGCTACACCGTACTAAAAGCTTTCCTGCCCTATTATAGGTTGTAACCAATATGTTTTCCTGGAAGAAATCATGAGGTCATTAAATGAGGTATCTTACCCCTAAAAAAACATCAAAAGAGCACATAGCAGCTAGAGCTGGAAAAAAAATAATTAAAAAGTAAATCTAAACCAAAATCTTTAGGGCTATTATAAAATGAGAAGCACACTGTGTTCCAGCACAAACCACTAATGGTTAAATTCTCCCAGACTCTCACAAATCAGAGTAGCCCCACTGACTTTAATAGAGTTATGCTGAAATTACACTGGTGTAGTCAGCTCATTTTGGCCCTACAAACTTGGCATTTTTTATTGTAGATCTGATCCAAACCCTGTGGAACCCCTTGGGAATTTTTATATTCAGATAATGGGATTTGGATCAGATGGTATAAGTTTAACATGAATCATAATTAGCTCAATTTAGTGTTTGTATGGCTCATAATATGCAAGAGAGCCACGTAAGCCAGCTGGAGCATGGGTCTTCTTGCTTAGGGATGAAAATGAAACCATGAAGTCTTTCACTTAGTCCACCTAATTGCAATCAGATGGTAAATACTTCAAGTAATTACCTAACCAGAACAAGTTTGGGGTGTTGATCTCATATGATGGGTTTTAGTCTGCTACTAGGTCTCTAGAGAAGTGATTCTCCCCTTTTCCTTCTTATAAGTTTTGGACATTTGTAACACTCATTTTGTAATGTTGGTGTTGTTAACTGCTTTTAATATTTTGTATGCTACAGGAATAGTGTTATCCTGCCTACTATGTTTGCGTAGTTCAATATGTTCTGTGCATGTAGTGGGCAAGAGGTCATGATGCCCCTTTCTGCCTTCTGCCCTCATTTACACTGGAGCTACTTTAGCAGAATTTGATGAACTTTAATAAAATTATTCTTGATTTATAGCAATGTAGTGTAAATGCAAGTCCAAGATTTACTGTAATTCTGTTGATCTAGAATTGTTCTTAGTGAGGATGAGAGGGAGCCGTGTTTGATGTATATATGTATATTTACATAATGATTCTTTAAAATGGCTGTTCATATTCAAAAGGAAACAGTTATTCTGTTCATCAGGGATTTTCTGGAGATATTATACTGGTGTTGACGGCAGCAAAATCTAGGGTAGTATATTGCATGCTTGGAAACGAAAACACCACACAACCAATACATGCGTCTCTTTTCCAAAATCCTCTTGCTATAGAAAATGTCTGTTGCCTTCTGTATTGATGAAAGGAAAACAGCCAGCTGCCAGTTTGTATAAAGAAGCCTTTCTTCCAGTCTGCATCTAAGACAAAAGCAGATGAGGGGAAGAGATGCTTTTGTATCAATATCTCATAAAGGGTAATGAAATTGGAAATAGATTCAAGATTTAGTCTTCCTCCAGCAGCATACGTAGGTATATGGGAAAATTGGCTTTCAGTATGTACAGTAGCTGCTTACATAGCATGACTAAAGAAAAGACCTGTGAATATGAAAGATCCCAGATGAATGAGGCCTGAAATGGAAAACCTCTATTGCTACAGCAGACAGGATTGTGTGCTTTACCAGTAATTTGACAACACTTTCATTCGATCTTTGGCTAACAGATGCATTGATTTAGTAGGCTGCAAAAGCTCCTTTCTCCATCTGCCTTCTAAACCGATAAAAATCATTGTTGTAACCATCCCCTGTTTCTAGGTGTCACATGGGAAAGCCTTCACCTGGGGAGTGGGAAGAAGTGGTGGTGTAAATCCCGTGCAAAATCACTGACTATGCTGGAGAAAGCACAAGCTGTGTGTCTTGGCTGCAGGAGAACGGTTTGCTATAGGGAGGAAGAGGAGGGTGCTCTTCACCAGTTGGGAGCAGGAGAGTATTTGCTGGCAGAGGAGAGCACGATCTGGAGAGCATAGCCCCCTTACGGAGAGGACAGCCACGTTTCTGTCACTTTAGTTCCCCCTTCTTTTAAGTGAACAATACTAGACTACAGTCACACTTCTCCAGCCCTGTCTTCTTGTTAGAGTGGGTGGACACCACTTTCCCAAGACCTTGGTGCTCGTGACCCGGAACAGGAAAAAACTTGAAATCTTGAAATGCTGCATGAGACTGGGAAGGCTTGTTTCTCAACCTGAATTTGAGACGGTACCGGCTTGCTTGCGATGTAGTCTTTCGATGCCAACATGTGCGATGGAGGAGCAGGCTTGGGAGTGAAGAGCAGACAACCCCTTTGTGAGGCCCCAGCGTGTAACCAGGTGTGTGGTGCAATTTCTTTTCCACATTAATATTCCTTGGGCAGGCCCTGGAACTGTATCTGTTTCTTAGATCTCTCCGGTTAATGAAATGGCCAAATACAATCATCTGGCAATATAATTGCACTTCAGCAATACAAACAAAAAGACCCTAATTTACATTTGTACCAATACCATTAATGTAAATTGGTTATTAGCTATTTATGCTAAAAAGCTGTAATACAAAGCATAAAGGTAGCTTTATTAACTACATTTTGCCCTGTGAAATCCATGCTAGAAGGCACACTTCGCAATCAGTGATTTTCTTTTCTCAGGCAATATGGCATTTGTTTCACCTAATTAACATATTTATAAACAAATTACTACCCCCTTTTCTGCACTTTGCATTTTATAACACATCACTGCTATGAAGTTAATAGGACAGCTGTGTGCAATGCTTTTGTAACTCAATTGCAATGTTGGATTGTTCTTTACCCTATCATTCTCATGTATATGTAGGAAGGGGTAATTAAAGAAAAAATGGCATTTACAAACAATTATAATGCAGGAATAACAAGGAAGAAAATGGATTTCAATCATAGCTTTTTAATAGGGATGTGGGGAGGGGTGGGGACAGCAGGAAAATGGAGCTGCACCTGATCTGGCTTTCTGGTTTTAGTTTGTTCATGCATCTGCGGAAAAGTTTCTGGGGTGTGTGGGTCACACGTTCTTTTATATGGTTCTGCGATGTCCATGTGGATGGAAAGGAGGGTGGGATGGGGACTGCCAATTGCCTTCACACATAAAATGTGACCTCCTCGATTTCTGGCACAGCCACTTCAGTGCCGTCCTGCACTGCCTGGATCCCCTCCCAAGCCTCCCTGCAGCACTTGCTCAGGCAAGTGGTCAGACAGGGAGGCAGCAACGACAAGTGGAAGGGGAGAGGTATGGCAGCTGGAAAGGAGAGAGGGGAGGTGGGAAACGGCATGCTGCTTGTGGTCCAGTGGTCCACATGCACATGCAAAGAGGCCCCCCTCAGTCAGTGCAGCATGAGTGGCTGCATGAGGCACCCAGTTCCAGACATCCCAATTAATGGCATCACTAAGGCTAAACTTGGATGAGTTTTTCTTTTGGCGGCAGAGCCAGCTCAACAACTTTGACCTCCTGCTCTCCTTGTCTCAGTGCTCTTGGCCAGCAGAGGGTCACAAAACCAGCCCCTCAAAATGCAGCCCAGCAGAATGAACTAGCTTAATTCAGCCTGGTCCCACCATCCAGTTGTGCCCACCCTGCCCTGGTGCAGCTGAAGGGCTGTGTGAGGGATGGGACCCCCAGGAGGAGGAATAAGAAGGAAGGAGGAGGAAGGAGCAGCTGGGACTGGCACTGACACTGACACTGGGAGCTGCAGCTCATATGTTGGGCAGAAATGACTTTTATTGCCTGCTGTGAGTGAAGGATGCTTGCAGTGCTGCCCAGATCCAAGGGAGGTCACAGGCTGGATCTCTGGGGGACATAAACACCCATGGATGTTGCAAAATCGGGAACCAATATGAGGAGGGGGACACACTGAGAGCTGATGGCTGGGCTGTGTGGACATACTTGCCAAACACACAGCTCCCAGGTGGCAGGGTTCTCAGATCTTGGTGCTCCTGTGCACAGCCCCTTCCCCTTGAGCACACCTGTGTGTGCCCTCTGCCTGTCACCACAGCAGGCTTCTGAGGCTCCATTCCTCTGCCAGGAGGAGCTTCATTTGAGAGCTGGATGTCAATTCCATGGCTGGAGCAGCTGCAGGAGATTTTGGACCTGAGAAATGTTTTTGAGCAAGAAAACAGTGCTGGTGTGTGATTTGAGGTTATCAGATGAGCTTGTCTCAGTTGCCTGCCTCTTTCAGGGTTAGCACTTCAGGCCTCTAAACCATGCCTGCATGTTTGGCTTCACTATCACCTGAGTGCAGTTTCAGCCAGGTCTTAGGTTTCTTGCCCACCGTAATGCCACTTTGACTGAAGCTCCTTTGGAGAAGGCAGGAATGAGAGAGATGGAGGATGAAGATTTTTTAATTCAAACAAGCTTGAAATCTTCTTAATAGCAATTGTGAATTTGGAGGTTGCTTACACTACTTCCTATTTCTCTGTAAAGAACGCAGTCTGAAGAATGAAAATAACTTCAGTTTAATGAATTCACCTATTCCAGTGGAATTTCAGTCTTTCACATTCATATTAAAAGTTAGCATTAAATTATATTCTTAAATTGTAGTGTCATCTAACCCAGCTATGTCTGATCTCTAACAGACTGATGTCAGTTATTTTAGGGCAAATTAGATAGCTTGGAAAAGAGGTAAATCTATTTTCTGTGCAAAGAGATTTATAAAGTTGTAGCTAAGTAATAGCTAGCAACTAGCTTCTGTGCATAAGAATATTTTTAATGCCAAGAACACTGCCATTCTCCATGCAAGGATGCACAGGAGACCCTGAGCATATGTATTCCATGACACAAAGTTGTCTGGTGCTCCAGTTATTCTCATAAGGAAGAGAGGTAGCCTATTTTTTTGTTGTGAGTTGATGTCAGAGGCTCTTCGGTTGTTTGTGTTCGGTGATCCTAAAGTAGGTTTTTCTTAGAGGGGAAGGGAGCACCATGCTTCTGTTGACCTGGTTCAGAGTCAAAACACTAGTGGGTCTGGCTACAGGGCTGAGTGTAAAAACCAAGTTAAAAATTGACCTGTGCTCTTTGTTTTTCATTCTTGGGACTACAGACATAGAAATGATAATATCTGGGTTTTTTTAAAAAAACCTTTTTATAATTAAAAGAATGTTTTTTACATCTCATGTTAACGTGAGATAACAGCAGGAATGGTAGGTCAAGGAATGGGTGATTTGCTGCCTATTTTTAACGAGCACTCTTTAAAGGAAAGATCAGATGCTGCTAGGGAAGATCATGCAGCATTCAGAAAACTTTGTGAATCACCCCCGATAGGCTGTGGCTGCCATTCTTTGTATGACTTTCCAAGTTCACATAAAGGTTACATGGCTACCAAGATGAAAAGCAGTCTCGTCTGTTTTTTTTCCTACCACAGCCTTTTTCCATTACTAAAAATGAGGATTGTGATGAATCATATCTTCAGCTGAACATCAAACGCAAGTCTGTAGTCTTCAGCAAGCATTAAATATAGATGTAAATATAAATAGAGAAGAGAAGGTTATTATGTAGGAAGGAGGAGGAGGATAATAGCAAGGCACAAGTCAGCTCTTTAACATGTGCTTTCTGTCCCCTTGATATCCTATGTTCTTTTATCTTGGGAGAAGAGGGCAATGGGTTAGCATGACCCTGTTACAGGGTATAGGCTCTCATCAGAAAATGGGGATTAAAAGTCACAATCATCTATAAAACAATCGAGATTCTTCTGTATGTCTGTAAATATCTGAACCACTGTTTCACCTGGGTTTGTCTTCATATGGCTTCCTCCAGCAGTATTTTGTGTTATTACTAGCATGCAGAGCACAGAGGAATCCCTAAATTTAAATTTGTCTCTTAAATTAAGGGACCTGGTTGCAGAAGTCCTGCAGTTGAACCTGGTCTTCCCACCAGCATTTCTGCTCAAGACCTCAAGGGCCTGCTCTTCTCTCCAAGGTCTGAGCACTACAGGCAGCGCTCTGCTCTCCCTCACTCGATCCAGGGTGTGAGCAGGTTTTGTCTTCCAATGCAGATTTGTTTGAGTGAGTCTGTTTAACACACTGCCACTACAGTCTGCAACACTGCAGTGTTTGTCTTGCCGGGGGACTCTTCCCTGTGGCTCCAAAGGTGTCAGTGCTCAGCCCAACTGCTGGATTTCAGGCTTACCACCACAACCACATTCAGTGATTTCTTAGTCTGTGTGCATTTTCTGGGTATAAACTCTGAGACGGCTCCTTCTCCCCCTAGTGCCTTGCAGCTGCCTTGCTCATTGGAGATCCTGGGGAAGGTGATGGACTATAATGACCCCCTTGGAGTTTGAAACGGCTGCGGCACTGTTGTTCCCAGTGTCACTCATGGTTGTTGCACAGTGAGGGATGCAGCACCCTGACCATGCACTGCCGCTCTTCTCCCATGAGGCCTTTCCTTCTGAGAGCTTCAGGCAGAGAGGGCACTCAACACATGGAGGGAATCCTACCAGAGACTGAAAAAAGGACAGGCTGTTGGTGTGTGGCTTGAGGGTAGAACCTGAGAGCTGTAATATAGAAAGAAAATGAAGACTTTCATGGTGCAGGCAACCATTTCAACCAGGTTGAGGTCAGACCAGCTAGCTCTGTCTTGGTATGGAGATGCTTGTCACCCGTCCACTCTTAGAGTCGGATTGCACTTACTATATTTCAGTCTGTCTCAAATCAGTGTTATTACTTTAATGGGCCATTTCAGTCATCCTTTTCCCCTTTTATTGAGAAAATACCAAACGCCCTTGAACATCTAACTGTCCATGCTAGTCACCTTATGTTTCAGGTAACCCAAATTACATTGCAGTGAAGTAACAACACATTTGTACCTTTTAGGGATGGAGATGGGGCAGTCTTCCTTATGACTTTGTGGAGTTCCTTGGATATGAAGTTTTAAAAGTCTGAATCATCTTGTTGTTCAAAATTAGAATCTTAACAGTGAGATATAATGGATCAGTCTTCAGTGATTACAAGTACTATGTAACTATAGGCTAAGACATGAAACTTCTAAAACCATTTAACACTTAGGAAAGAGAATCAAAAGTCATAATTCAAATACAACCCCTTTAATTAATTAATCTAAAGATAAAAAAAAGGGTCCTCTAGAAAGTCTATGAGGATCTTGCTAGCAGAAAAAAAGTCATATCTACTTTTCATATACATGTCTTCAATGAGCAGAAGAGCCCTTAATGATTGGGCTTAATTGTTACTCATCAACACCACTGCACCATCTGTCCTGAAGTGGTAATTTGCTGTGATAGCTATATAATACCATAACATCAGTGCTCTTCAAGTATCAGGATACTGAGTTAATCATGAAAGGGTTTTCATTAGCACCGGAAAAAACTGCCTCAATTGAAAAGACTTTCTTTAAAAAAAAATATCTGGTCAAGGATCATTTCAACCTTTCAAGGAAAATGAAATGCATGTGATGCTTGCAGTCTGTTGCCTCACAGGAGGTGGGGGATGGTGATCCATGTGGTAGTGAAGACATGAGGGGCAGTGGTAGCTTGACAACTATAGAAGGGTCTGAGCATGGTCAGGTGGGAATTAGAGCTCATTTGCCCCGAAAAAGTGAAAGGACAATTAACCCATCTGAAGTGCATCTACAAAATGCATGCATTATGCAGCATGGGCAACAATCAGGGAGCTGGAGGCTATTGTGCTGCAGGAAAACTATGATATAGTTGCCATCGCAGAAATGTGCTGTGAAGACCCACACAACTGGAGTGCTGCAATTGATGGCTTTTCAGAAGGGACAGGCAAGGAAGGAGAAGCAGTGGGATGGTCCTCTATGTTAGGGACAGATTTGGATGCCTAGAACTTAACAATGTGAATGACCATGTTGAGAGTTTATGGGTAAGAATCAAGGGGAAAGCCAATAAAGCAGATATCATGGTGGCAGTTTGTTACACATCCCCAACCAGGATGTAGAGGTTGATGAAATATTCTATAAGCATCTGGCACAGGTCTTGTGATTGCTCACCCTTGTTCTTGTGGGGGACTTCAACTTCCTAGATGTGTGCTGGAAATACAATACAGCAGAGACGGAACAGTCCTGGAAGTTCCTGGAGTGTGTAGAAGACCCAACAAGATCACACAAGAAGTGTATGAGGGAGCCAACCAGAGAAAGGACCTTACTGGATCTGCTGCTTGTTAACAGAGAAAGTCTTGTGGAGAACGTAAAGCTTGGAGGTCATCTTGGGCAGTGTGATCATGGTATCACAGAGTTTTCAATTCTTGGGGAAGCAAAGTGGGGAGTCAGCAGAACTGCCACCTTGGACTTCTGGAGGGCAGACTTTGGCCTGTTTAGGAACATGGTTGAGAGTGTCCCTTGGGAGACAGTCCTGAAGGGCATACGTTCCCAGGAAGGCTGGTCATACTTCAAGAAGGAACTCTTAAAAGCACAAGAGAAGGAAGGCCATCCCCAGGTTCCATAAAAAGAGTCAATGGAGAAGAAGTCCAGCCTGGCTAAAAAAAGAGTTTTGGCTGTGCCTCAGGAATAAAAGGAAAGTTTATGATCTCTGGAAAAGGGGTTGGTAACTTATGAGGAGTACCAAGATGTAGCAAAGCTATGCAGGGGGATAATTAATAAAGTTAATGAAGTTAGAAAATTAGAATGGCCAAAGCTCAAGTAGAGCTGAACTTGGCCACTACGGTTAGAGATAACAAGAAGTTCTTTCAGTCTATCAATAGAAAAAGGAAAACTAGGGAAAACGTAGGCCCACTGATGAATGAGGTGGCCACCTTAGCGGTGGAAGACACATAGAAGGCAGAGCTAATGAATGCCTTCTGTGCTTCAGTCTTCACTGCTAAAACTGTCCCCCATGAATCCCAGACCCTGGATACAAGGGGGAAGATCTGGAAAGAGGAAGATTTTTCCACTGCAGAGGAGAGGGTTAGAGACAATTTGGCCAAACTAGACATCCATAAGTCCATGGTGGGATACAGCCGTGAATGCTGAGAGAACTGTCAGATATTATTGCTGGGCCATTCTCCATCATCTTTGAAAGGTCATGGAGAACAGGAGAGGTGCATGAGGACTGGAGAAAGGCAAATATCACTCTGGTCTACAAAAAGGGCAAGAAGGAGGACCCAGGGAACTACAGGCCAATTAGCCTCATCTCTGTCCCTGGGAAGGTAATGGAGTGACTTGTTTTAGATGTCATCTCAAAACATCTTAAAGAACAGGAATCATGGTGAATGGTCAACACAGATTTACCAAACGTAAATCATGCTTCTATGATGTTATAACTGGATGGCTGGATGAGGGGAGAGCAGCAGATGCCATCTACCTTGACTTCATCAAGGCTTTTGACACTGCCTCCCATAACATCCTCATTAGGGAACCTGAGGAGGTGTGGGCTAGATGAGAGGGCAGTGAGGGGGATTGAGAGCTGGCTGTGTGAGAGGACTCAGAGGGTTGTAATTAATGAAGAAAGTTTGAGTTGGAGGCCTGTAACCAGTGATGTCCCCCAAGGGTCAATACTTGGTCCAGTCTTGCTCAACATATTCGTCAATGACCTGGACAAGGGGACAGAGTGTTTCCTCAGCAAGTTCACTGATGAGACCAGACTGGGAGGGCTGGCTGACACTCCAGAGGGCTTTGCTGCAATCCAGCATGACCTGGACAGGCTAGAGAGCTGGGCAGAGAAGAACCTAATGAGGTTCAACAAGAGCAAGTCTAGGGTCCTGCACCTGGGGAGGAAGAATGCCAGGCACCAGTATAGGCTACGGGTGGACCTGCTAGAAAGCACTTTTGAGGAGAAGGATCTGGGGGGTCCTGGTAGGTAGTAAACTATCCATGAGCCAGCAATGTGCCCTTGCTGGCAAGAGGGCCAATGAAATCCTGGGCTGCATAAGGAAGAGTGTGGCCAGTAGGTCAAGGGAGGTCATTCCCCCCCTCTACTCTGCACTGGTGAGGCCACAACTGGAATTCTGTGTCCAGTTCTGGGCTCCCCAGTTCAAGAGAGACAGGGTACCACTGGACAGGGTCCAGTGTAGGGCATCAAAGATGATTAAGGGATTGGAGTGTCTCACTTATGAGGAAAAGCTGAGAGAGCTGGCACTCCTTAGCTTGGAGAAAAGAAGGCTGAGGGGAGACCTAATTAATGCTTATAAGTATCTGAAGGTTGATGGAGGATGGAGCTGGACTCTTTTCAGTGGTTCCCAGTGACAGGATGAGGGGCAATGGGAACAAGCTGGAACACTGAAATACGAAAAAAAACTTCATTAGGGTAAGGGTGACAGAGCCTGGAAGAGACTGCCCAGGGAGGTTGTGGAGTCCCCTTCTCTAGAAACCTTCAAGCCCTGCCTGGATGCAGTGCTGAGTCATGTGCTCTAGGCAACCCTGCCTTAGCCCGGGAGTTGGACTAGGTGATCTCTAGAGGTGCCCTTTATCTCTGACAATTCCGTGATTCTGTGATAAATTCAGGAAGGCTGCTGTGCCCTATGCTGGGCCTGACCTTTCCTGGGATTCCTGTCAGCACTGTCCCTGGTCTTTTCCTGGAAGTCCATTTTTCTTTAAACCTCTCACTTTCTCCCATATTTAAGTCTTGGGGTAGGGCGCAGCATTTGCTTCTGACTCTTTGCGTGATTCTAAATCCTTATAAAGTCAAATCTCAAGTATGTTCTGCCACAGAATGATTTTTGCTATGTACTTTCAAACAACTTACCACTTGATCTACTTTGATGATGACCACTGTTACTCTTCATCAGAAGATGAAAGATTGTGATCGAAAAGAGATGCTAGTAGGGTTTTGAGGTGTTTCTGTTAAGTTGTAGGAGAGTACAGAGTCTAGTCAAAATGCTGCCAAGATGCCAGATATCTTCAATACCTGCCAAAGGTCTGAATTTGCTTGCACTCACAGTCCAAGCTAGCTGATACCTCCATGGACACAGAAGAGCACAGGAGGAGACACCTAGAAATTCTACAGAGATTAGTGAAAAGGAGAATTTCAGCATATCATCATAGAATAGTTTGGGTTGTAAGGGACCTTTAAAGATCACCTACTCCATCCCACTCTGCAATGAGCAGGGATGTCCTCGATTATATCAGGTTGCTCAGAGACCCATTCAACCCAACCTGGAATATTTCCGTGGATGGGGCATCTGCCATTTCTCTGGGAAACCTCTTCCAGTGTTTCATCACCTTCATTTAAAAAACATTCTTCCTTATGTCTCTTCTGAGTGTTCCCCCTTTCAGTCTGAAACCGTTACCCCTTGTTTGAATGTCCTGCTAAAACGCTTGCCCCCATTACCGAAAGGCCACAATAAGACTGCAATATTGCTAGGAGGTAGAGGTACAGCACAGTCCTTCCATGTGTGCAGCCATTTGAGATATGCTGTGAGGTCAAGCATACACATTTGGGAAACTGCTCTGAAAAAAGCTTTCTGTTTCTGATCTAACTTAAAGGATACGTGCGTAACTGTTAACACCATATGGCTCTAATATCTGCATGGTTTTACTGCCTGTGAAACGTGTGGAAACTTGCAAGTCTGTGAAGACCCTGAAGAGCTCAAAGAGTTAATGTCCTTCCACTGTGATAAGAGCTGCTTTTGTCACCAGCCCTCTGTTTGAGGCTTTGCAGGCAGCCTTTGCAGGTGAGTTGTTCCAGGGCTTTGCAAGATTGAGGGCTCCTGGAGAGTTTCTCATGGTATCTAGCTTGCATCCAGCTAGCTTGCTGCAGTACGCCCACTCTGTCTGCTCTGTTCCACCATGGGCATGGGTGGAACATTCCTCTTTGCTGTAACCTTTTATGTATTTGAAGACACATTCTTGATCAATGTTTTGGAGATAACATTCCCCGCAAGTGTGGTGCTCCAAGGCTTCTAGAAAGGCAGCGGACAGCAACAGCTGTCTAAACTCTTCCAGCCACTGCTAACAAACTTCCCACTCTCTGCCTGGAGCTGTCTGATGGCACATGCCTTGAAATGTCAGACATGGAAAGTCCCTTTGGCACAGAGCCCCTCTTTTGCTTGGATGGGTGAAAACGACCAGCTGTGCATCTGTTTGGGCTGCTGTGATGATGCTGAGCGTGGCTCTGCTCAGTAGTGCTGCCCAACCAGCAGCCCACGCAAGCCTGTGGTTTTCCTCTTACCCAGCATCTGAACATACGGCTGCTAATTGTGTCCAGAATGGCTATCTGCAGCCCAATTATCACTCCCTATTGGGCTTTACTATTACTGTTGAGGGTCAGTTAACAGCATTTTTAATTTCAGTTTGTCCAGGAATTGTAATACAGGATTTTTCTCTTATCTTTTCCTGCATATGGTGTGAGAGGTATGGTTACAAGAGAGTGCTGAAATCACCTTGTGTGTACTGACAAGCACCAGGATGAAGTCTGAGCATCATCAGCACATAAAATGACCTTATTACAGTGATTCTGTGCTTGAAGTCTTAATTTTTGAATGCTTCTTTGTTCCACAGTTGTTTACACTAACAGTAAGAGCTCATTGTTTCTGCCCTATTGATGAGACCAGGAGACGAACACAGGAATAACTCCAGAAATGGTAGGATTCCATAACAATTTTTATTCCCCTTTATGGGGAAGATCCTGGCATAAAAGGTATGTCTGGCTAATTCTTGAAGTCATGACTTAATTCTTGAAGTCACTAAGAATGCAAAATAACTTCATACTTGTACTGTAGTTTTCCAGCTTGGTGATCCCAGGAAAAGCCCAATAAAACAGATCTTGAGTCTTACAATCTATAGTAAGTATCCCAGGGTTTGAAGGTGAGATCCAGGCACCATGAGAAATGATAAGTTTATGTGATTTTAGCAGACTTTCCTGTAAACGGTTTTCAAAGGCTTATCTGGACCCACTTTGGAATAGCAGAGCCTGAGTGTTTTGGAATGCTCACCATTCACATCATCCCCACCAGCACAGCAGGGGAATCAATGTGCCATCCCTAACACAGCCATTGCACTTTCTCATGTTTTCTTATTTGGGTTTACTTATTGATCTATTTTTTTTCAGTGTGTATCTTTTTCTCTTAAGTATCTCCTTATATCAACAAGAGTGACTTTTCTGCAGGAACAAATAAGGAAAGTATGCACCTAGGTTCTTGTGTTTGACCTTGTTTGAGGTTAATGAGCCAATTAATTTTATTCAAGATATTGGCACTTGGACTGTTCCACTTTGCTGTGTAAACAGTGTAACTAGTAACACTCAGTTGCTCTCTGCACCCTTAAATCAGACCTAAAAGAGGCCTAAACATTACTAATCAGGATCCCATGAAAGCTTGAAGTATTATATTTTTAGCAGTGAAGTCTCTCAGTGGCAAATGGCAAGAATTCTCTGTTGTGTATAAATTCATCCCTTCACTCTCCCTGCTTTCCACACTTCTGCATTACACTGTTAAAAAAAGATTTAAAGCCACACAAAGTTAGGACCTGCAGAATTAAAATTTCAGTGACATCTGAAAATGGGGATGGTGTTTGGGAGACACAAGCAACTCATGCCTTGCTCTGGGAAGCTGTGACAAGGCAAGGAAATACAGGAAACACGATTCTTTCTAAAGTCTCTACCTATGTGCCTGAGGTTAGCCACTGAGAGCTCATGTTGATTCATTACCCATGGAGATAATGAAAATGGGATGAGATTATGAAATAATGAGATAATGAAAAGGGTATGAGAATGGAAAAATAGGATTGGAAAGAAACATTCCTGGAGAGCATCCTATTTCTGTCTTCTCTGTTTTTCACACTACCGTACACTGGCTGCTGTTGGAACTGCTGCTCTCTAAAAACAGGTGTTCTGGAGATGTTCCTCATTCTGTAGGAGAACACACATGGTTTTATGGGGCAGGGAAACACGGGAGAGGTATGCTGGCTAGGCGGTCGTGT
This sequence comes from Pedionomus torquatus, assembly GCA_013398155.1. Classification (NCBI taxonomy): domain Eukaryota; kingdom Metazoa; phylum Chordata; class Aves; order Charadriiformes; family Pedionomidae; genus Pedionomus; species Pedionomus torquatus. The sequence goes on along the minus strand of VZRU01017825.1, from coordinate 110,912 downwards.
AAGTGGAGAGCAAAGCAGATGGAAGACAGAAAAACCAAGGACAGTGTGGAAGGAGATGTGGCATGAGCCAGAGATAAACCTAGGTCTACATTGTGTCTACAACTGGTACAAACTACTTCATGGAGTCTAAGTCTGAACTTATTATAGAATCACAGAATTGTCACTGTTGGAAAGGGCCACTGAGATCACCAAGCCCAACCATACACAAAGAAACCCACAAAACCCCACAAAATACCCCACAAAACCCACACCCTACAATCTTCACCACTAAAGCATGCCATTAGAGCACACCCTGAAGTCTTACATCTACACGTTTCTTAAGTACCTCCAGGGATAGTGACTCAACTACCTTCCTGGGCAGGATGTTCCAGTTGTTGACCCCTCTTTCAGTGAAGTAATTCCTCCCACTATCCAGTCTAAACCTCCCCTGGTGCAACTTCAAACCATTTCCTCTGTTTCTGTCATATTCACTTGGGAGAAGAAGCCATCACCCACTTCTCTAAAACCTTCTTTCAGGTAGTTGTGCAGGGCAATGAGGTCTCCCCTCAGCCTCCTCTTCTCCAAACTAAACTAAACATGCCCAGTTCCCACGGCCTCTCTTCATTTGACTTATGCGTGGCTACCAATGATCAAAGATCTGTAGCCACTGCTGCCCCTGTCATTTTGGAATACTTTTTTTCAGCTGTGGTTGTTTTTTCTTTTCTTTGGTGGACCCAAGGGAATACCACATTTTCCCTGGCTGATGTCACTGTCGGGATATATTCTGAATATTTAAAGAGCCACCCTGTGTGGCAGGGATCAGGTTGTTCTCTATTTTCACTGCTGCTGTGTTCTTGATCTCTTAATATTTATTCTTTATGAGTGTCAATGAAGAATGGGCATGATGCCCAGTTAGTTATAATGTGACTCTAGATTGCCAGTCTAGCAAATAATATGATGCACTGAGATGTTATTTTCATCTTTCAAAGCCTGCTTTATTTTTGCTAGAAGTGTAATAACAAAACCATCCCCAAATGATGTAATTTCTGAAGTTTGCCCTAAAAGTTGCACTTGACTGAGATGCTTGCAATAGTTTTTTCTACTTTCCAGTTTGTGCCAGCTGACATTATTCATTTTAAAATTTGAGTTTTTGGAAGCCCAAAGTTAAAGAACATTTTAATGGTTTGGTCTGATGCTGAAACTACTCTGAAATGGAGCTTCCAGTGGGAAATCCTCTGTCTGACCTCGGACTCACAACCCAGTTCAACTTGAAAAGGTTTTAAAGCTCTGTTAATTTGTCAGGGGGCTACGGTAAGATTTGTGGTTGTAATCACACTCAAGGAGCCATGGTAATCTATCCTGCAAATGCTCAGGTGTGAGCTTAAATTTAGCCACTGTATTCAGTGCAGCTACTTGTGTACTTAAAGTTCATCAGGAGCTGATGTGTTTTCCAGAACTAGAGCTTAATTAGCTTCTGAATTTGGTACAGTTTCGGTAATTTCAGAAATAAGATGTGAAATGCAGCTGTGTATCCTGGTCTAAATAAGAAGGCACCTTTAAGCTTTCTTCTGTCTAGTGGGACTCTGTGATGTAAAACAGTCACATCTGTCTGTTTACTACCATTCTCCATGACATCTTAATGAAAATTAAGAGATGCATATTTTCTGTGCCAGCATCACCCTGGCATTTATTAACTGGCTGAGCTAAAAACTAACCTTAGATAGAAATAATAAAAACATGAATCCAATGTGACTTGATGTTCTCTATAGTTAATGGTCTCATTAGTGATGCCACTGTTTTAAATGATGGTAGAATAACTCAATATGCACATTAATGTAAGACGTTGATAGATTATTGATTATCCAAATGCTGAACTAAATTAATCCCTTACATAATTCCAGGGAAGTCAAATCATGCCAGAAATAAAATGGATTCATGTTACTCTAGGTATGATTGTTGTAGGTATGATTGTTATGACTAAATTGATACTGATTTACTATATAAATATCTGATAAAAGCCCAGACAGACTTTCTATACAATCAGAAAACCATTAAATGGGGCTTTTTTTAAGATGGAGGGCTTTAAGAGGTTGCAGAGTCCCTTTCTTGGCTGTAACACAAGGGACAATGGTGTCCAGGTTATTCCTGGCAGGTGTTTGTCTAATCTCCTCTGAAGAAACCTTGAATAATGGAGATTCCACAACCATTCATGGCAATCTATTCCCCTGCTTGACATCTGTAGTGTACATAAATCACAGGACATACAGGGATGCTGAAAGGTCATTAGATGCCTGTCTCATCTACCAAACAAAAGATAGTAGGAACTTAAATAATTTTGATGATCTGCGTATTTGCGACCCTGATTTTCATTTGTTACACACGCGCAGGTCTATTTACTAATCAGATACATTGAGGTAAAGTTAAAATCACATTGTCTAGCATTACTGACTGGATAATAATGTTATGATATTAATATACAACAAACCCATCCAGAGGATTGTTATATATCCTATTGCTGTTGTTTGGACCAGATCAGCCAATGACAGACAACAGATTCTGTACCCCAACCTCTCACTCCAAGGTCAAGAGGAGGATGAGTGATAAAGAGATTTACGAGTTCAGAAGGAACTGAACTACTTTAATGAAATATTCATGATAAAATAAAAATAAAATAATGTAATGGATACAATATATACAAAAATGTATCAAGCTCCCAGGATGATGTCACCAGCAGGAACTGGGAAAGTTCCAGACCGGACTCAGCAATGGATGGAAGCTGGATTCTGTGCCTGACTGCAGATGTGGATACAAGAACTCAGGATTAAAGGGTAAGGATTAAAGGCAGACAAAAAGTCAGGGTCCTTCTTCAGCATTGGCCATTCAAGGGAGAGGACCGACCCTTTGATCCCTCAGATTTTATACTGAGCATTGGGCAGATGTGATGGAATAACCTGCTGGTCAGTTTTTGGTCATCTGTCCTGTCTACTCCTCTCTGCAGGTGTGACCCCTCTATGCTTTTCAATTTCCAACTCTCCAAATAACAAAGTGAGTTGATCTTGGTCATTATAGCAATAAGTATAAACAAAAGCTTCTCTACTTACTGTTTCTTGGCACCAACTATAAACACAGGTCTTATGACTCTGAGAATGAACAGTTTTCTGCACAACATGCTATTAATTTCAGAGAGTTAGAAGAGGCTTAGCTAAGAAATAAAATTACTGAATAGAAAGTTGGTTCTGTTTTACCTTGAACCAGGACACCTGTCTTGATGGTAGGCAGATACGTGCTGGGCTTTGTGTGAATGCCTCTTGCCCGACACCAATGAAGAACTTTCACCTAGAAGAAAAACCACTTTATTCAGCTAAAGAGGAAGACAATCAAGAGGTCTGATTTTTATCAGAATTCCATAGTTGAAATAAATTAATTTTCTCAGTACCCGTTAGGGAGACTAGTATTATGGTGCTTTAATGATATCTCCACATGAATCAATGTTTTACACAGAATTGCCTTGACTTTAACAAATATCAAGAGAGTACCTAACTGATTGTCAGACTCCTTAAGTAGCATTGATTTTAGTCTGCAATATTCAGATGATGAGGTAATTGCATCTTATCAGCTTATTGAAAAATTCTTGTTAAAGCAGTCAATAGTCACGGACTTACCCAACTTCCTCATTTCTCTTTGGCTGCTGTTCTGGTTTTTCTTTTTGTTTTTCAATCCATTGGTTCTGCATTCTGCAAGACGCGGTGGAGCTCATGACATTGCTCTGTCCACAGATATCACAAGGTTATGACTAGTGTCTCCTCTTGGCAAAGGTAACAGCCTGCAGTAAGGTGCTGACAGACTCAGGTGCTTACCATCTCAGGCAAAGGAAGGCAACAAGAGCTGGGCCCAGGAAAGAATGTGCACACACAAGTAAGTGTTAGGTTGATCATGTGAAGGTGGCATGAGATACTTATGCTGATGGGCTTGTCAATAAAATGGGGGGTCCAGGGAGTCACTACTGGTGTGAAAACACAGGTTGCTCCATGTTGTGAAAGTGCACCTTCCTCTGGTGTTTTTATTGACAGGAATGCTATTAAATGGTGGATTTCCTATGCTGATTCAGAGTGCTTGCAGGCATCTGATAGCACCCACAACTCTGAATGCAGTTTGCAAGACCCTTGCCCCAATCTGAGCTGTGCTGTGTATTCACAAGAACTTTCTGTATTTCTAGATTACTCTGGCAATCACCTATCGATCACCAGCTGCCAGAAGCTTTAATCTGATTACAGGCAATAAAACTGGTTTCTATCTCTGGCGCCTGACTCAGGTTTTAGAGCAAGAGAAAAAGTCTGACATCACCCCTGCTTGCATCTGTGTTGGGTAGCTAATGAAATTACACGAAGGGTTTGAAGACCATTAAAGTCAATGTTGATCCTTATTATTATTAAGAGCACTTTCAAATTTACTGCACCACAGGGCAGGCTTGAAAGCATCATTTTTCAAAGGTGTGTGCATTGCATTGGATTGCAGTGAAGAGCCCTGCTGGCTGTAGAGGATTCCGGCAGCAGAGCGAATCAATTCTGAAATTAATTGGCTAAAAGTCTGCATAGCTACTTTCCTGCACAGACTCACATTCCCATGATTTGGTGATAATGGACATAATAGTGACCTTGACATAAGAAAGCCCCAAGTGGGCTCCTGTGGGTGGGAAGTTGGTGGTTTGCAGAGGTTTCCTCCTGGAGCCTGTTGCTCCATAGTGTCTCCCCTCCCTTGTGGGCACTGCTGAGCTCCATGCAGGGACAGAAATGCCTCTCATTAATCCCAGCATAAGTCTTTGACTCTTCCCTTCATCTGCCCAGCAGGGTGGTTGGAATTTTTTTCTTCCAAAAATTGTTACAGCCATGATGGACTCATACCAAAGATAATTAGATGTTTGATGCCCACTTACATGTTCTCTTCTGTAGCTGTCTGAGCTTCTTTGTTTTAGATTAAGGTGAATCTGAACTGAGTATGTTTTTGGTAGTGTTAGGTTAATGGTTGAACTCAATGATCTTAAAGGTCCCTTCTAACCCAGACAATTCTATGATAAATAGCCATACTGACAAAACCCAGAGATATTTTGTGCCAAAGTTTTGTTCTGTTATATGGCTTAAAGCATATGGTAAAATATGATGCATGCCATCCCCTTGGATATTTTGATATCTGAATATTTATTGCATCTCATAGCATTGTTTCTTCAGTCCAGGATAAGGGAGAATTTACTCCAAGAGCTCTAGATTTTTCATTAGCTTTTTAGATGGGTAAATATGCTGTCTGTATTTTGGATCTCAAAAAAAGTGGATGTGAAAGGAAGAGCTTTCCTTAGCATGAGAACCTGCAGGCTGATACAGGCTGGGAAAGATACAGGCTGCAGGAGTTCTTGGGATGTGTTTGCACAGTGATTTGACAGCATTTCAGGGCCCAGACTGCATTAGGTGGCAGTGGGATTATAGTAATCTTTGCTTGTCTAGTAAATTTACCATAATGGTAAAGAGTGTCTTCAGCACAGAGGAACAACCAAGATTAAGCAAGAGATATCTCTAGTGTATGCTGGTTTGTTGCCTCATCCCCTCAGTTTCTGTTGTCTGGCAGCATAAGACAAAGAAAAGCTAAGCTTGTTCTGTCTTTTTGGACAGGTTGTTTCTATTTGGGTGAAGGCAGCTCTCCCTCAGAGAGGAAAATTGGTGGAAAGTTGTCAGAGATATTGTCCTGCCGACCACCTGTTCCTCAGATCAATGGCGTGATCTTCTCTTGGAGTCTGGCAGTACCTCTGTAACTCTGTTAGACATCTTCTGGGTAGGAATCATTGCTGGCCTTGGAATATATGCTCACAGAGCGCTGAGATAAGAGGAGCTCTGGAACTTGGAGCAAAACTTTGTATTTTGCAGATCAAACATTTTACTGGTGGAACATCTATCCATGCATTTCCTACTTGCCCTTTGATACGTTCATGAGGAGAGGGGAGACACATCCATGGGATCCTCAGACATCTATTTCTGCCTTTCAATTTTGGACTGCCTCTTTCCAGCAGGCTCAGCAAGCCTTTGTAGAAGTCTGCACTGTCTAAGGAGTGGCTGTGGGAGTGGTGTGCTTCCAGGGGTGGATAATGGTGCCTGGTTTTCCAAAGAGAGGCCATTTAAAATGGTGGAAATAAGTGTGTCATTTGAATCACTTCTAAATGTGCCCCTATCAAATTTTTATTTTTTTTTTGAAAGATGTACAGTTCCAGCCTCAGCACAACAGAGCAGCATCAATTAATATTGGCCAGATAAGGGACTGCATAAAGAGACAGCAGCAGCCCAGGTAGAGATGCTTGTAAATAAAAAGAATGAATTTCAGTCAATATGCTAGTCTCAGGAACTACCAAGAGGTCTGCCTCTTATAACAAAAAGTCTCCTTCCTGCAGACATCACAACTTCACAGTTGCTAAATAGAAAAAAAGAGGCAAAAATTTAAAATAATAAGTTTTTGTTATCCTTAAGAGCATTTGTAAGTATGAAAGGTGTAGCTTCTGAAACAATCAGCCTGGTCAAAAGCAGCGAGGTACACTTTCATGGATAAAAGCCATAGATTTTCTTTTTTTTAGTATTGGAATTCTGCTATGTGGATAGTAAACACTATGATTGCAGTAATATTAAAACCAATGTCCTGAAAATCAGAAATTCCAGTGAAATGATGTAGTATACAAGGTATTTTCCAGCCCTCTGCACCACCACTGAAGCCTTGCATATATTTTTCTCCTTCATTTTCATAAATATTATATTGCCCATCAGTGTGCTGCCAGATGTTATAAACCAGTGAGAGCTAGTGGTTCAGTGCTTGGAGCTGGAGATCAGACTACAAGCATTTGCTCTGGACTTAGAGCTTGTGGCTTTCAAATAGGAAAGTTTCCTTTGGAGACTGCGAAAACTAATAATCCCATTTTAGGTAAATATCTGCTGAAATACCACTCAATTTGCTCATGTACTAGGGTTGCAGTGGTGCCTGCAAATCTGCATAAAAGTCAGTCTCTCTACTAAGAAATTAAAAATGGCTACTCAGTAGAAGCCCCCATTCCTTTCCTTAGATAAGATCCCAAACCTGTAAGGCCCTCAGGTTAGAGAGGGCACATATCACTGCACTGAAATCAAGAGTATGGCTCCAAAGCCATAGCATATAACAGTTGTCTGGACTCTTGGGGCAAGTTTCATACAAGCCTGAATAAAAACCTGAGAAACAAGAGCCCTAAAATAAGGCAAATATAGGAACAGGAGGTCCTAGCTTAAAGCCCAATTGAGTGTAGTTTGACAGCTAGGTTCTTTTTAGGCCTTGTGGTGTAGGGAACCCTTGAATGCCACAATAGTGTGAGGAAAGTCACTTGGCTATCATTTCATGTGGAAAAGACTCTTCTGAGCAATGCAGAAAGGTGAGGAAGATGAGCACAGCCTTTTAGTGACTTTTTGGCTCACCTTCCCTAATTAGGAAAGAATGCAAAAACTTAGCCCTCGTTGGGCAGCTGCCTCACATAAGCAGTCAAGACATCTTGCCTTGCCCTTGGCAGCAGAAAAAATCTTGATCAGCTACCAGATGTAGTAGGGTGAAGCAGTTCAAAGATCTTGGTTTCGGGCTGTCTTTGTCCATCAGTCCTTGTTCTTGTGTCAAGAGAAGACAGATGAATCAGATGTCCCAACACAGCTTAAACAATAGCAGCTACTCTAACAACAAACTTCACTGTGAATATAAAGAGAAGACCATTATTAAAATGTATAGCATAGGGTTTACTTCAAAGCAAAGCTTCTCAATCAGGGGTACATGATCTGGTACAGACATAGTGGTTTTGTTAGTGTCTTCGGTGGTTAGCGTCTAGCCCAACTGCTGCTCTCTATAGCTGCCACTGCTGACTGTGGCATCAAGCAGAAACATTTAGGAAATTGCTTTAAAACAGCTTCCATAGCAGGAGAGAACAGCCATCTAAAAGCAAGTTTGGAGTCTCCAGGGAAGCTCACGGGCATTACCTAGCGTAGACCTTGTTAGCACCCTGTACAGTGAAGTCTACAGACTCCTCTCCCAGCAGACTGTGAGTTATTAAGGTGGGTTTTTATGGGAGCCACTGTGAAGTCATCTGGTTGTTTAAGGCTTGAGCAGAAAGGTACAACCTGTGACTCAACCACTTTTGCTAGTCAGCAGATTTGTGTTAGTGAAGCCAGGAAAAAAACTGCTATTTTTTCCTCTTCCCTCACTCTTTCCTCACACAAACCTATCTGTTCACCTACCTGCTATTGATCATACAATCAATGTTAGCCTCACTGCTAGCTGCCAAGATTGCACATGTGCAGGTTTGTTTTAAAGGGCTTGTTCAATAAATCTGTATCAGGGCCTGTTTTTTTTTTGTTTTGTTTTGTTTTGTTTTGTTTTTTTAATTTATTGACAGCTGACCCTGTTTCAAAAAGCAGGAAATTTTCTTTCCAATGTCATCGTTACATTGTAGTTGAGTGCAAAAAAGAAAAGACAAAGAAAAGAAAGAGCTTAACAAGCATAGGGTAGAGGGATAAATTCATAGAAATGCATACTGTATACAGAAATATATACTGGAAAATACAATTCCTTCCTCATTGATGTTGTTTGCATTTCAAGATTTTGGAGCCAGGTTCCTCCTTCATGTCAATCAGCCTGCAGGTTGTAGAAGTGCAAATTTTGTCACAGGTTAGATTAAAGAGCTTCAACTAATTTACAAGCTAAACTGTGATATATTTCACTAGCCTTCCACATGTCAACATTTGCTTCAGAATAATTTACTACTTATATATTGGGTGTTCTATCTATACAAAACCATATTGCAGGCTGTTAACTTATAAAAGATAGGAGAGTGAGAAAGCATTCTAATTTCTCATCAGTGTAAGAAAAGATAAGGGAAAATATTAACATTTTGGATAATAGCTTTCTGAATAGGGCTGAATGAGTTTGCAAGAGCAGAGTCCAAGGCACTGATCATGGTTTTTGTTAGATCTGGAATAAAGTCGCTGGCGTCAGTGTAACACATTATTCCCAACTTTGTGAATAATACATTTTTTAAGACGTGATTTATGCAGGCCAGGTTCTACTTTGATCTCTATGACCACGTATCTGGTAAAATGTCACTAGTGTTAGTGGTGTCTCTGGGTTTGGATGAGTGTCACTGAATTAGAGTTGTGGGGCAGGAACCAACTATAATACGTCTTTACATTGCATAGTCACATAGAATGGTAGCTGAGGATCTAAAGAAAAGCAACATAGTCAATGCAACAAGCTCAATTGGAACAAAAAGAAAAGGCATTTTGTTCTTATCATTACATTGCTCACAATAGTACCTGAGCTGGCTTGGCTAAATGAGCTGCCCTCAGGTGTGTTTATGGGATCTAGCATGACAGTGCTGTCTGCTGTACAGACCCACGCTTGCCACCGCAGAATCTAGGCTCCTGTGCTGTTACACCGCTGACCTCCCTCTGGTAAACACCAGCCCAGCAACACAACAGCCTGGCCAATGTGGGCTGGGCTTGGGAAATCCAACAGTATCCCAGTGGCAGTGATGAAGGTGATGGAATAAACATGTCTGTGTTGGGGTGGGTGGTTGTGGGAGAGCTGCTTGCACAAACCTAGGGAGAGAGGCTAAATTTCTGCAAGGGACAATTGTTTTCTTAAACATCCAGGGCTTCAAGGTTTCACATACTATACTGTTTCATTGCTATAATCTTTCTGAGGGAGAGAGACTATTACACCTTTTTCACAGAGATGTTGTAGAATGGATTTACCGAGACTGTAATTTTGAAACACTGGAAAATACAGTTCTGCCTTAAATCTGCATTAGATATTTCAGCCTTAAACTTATTATTTCAGAGAGGTGACAGAGGCCACAAAGGAAATAATCTGGAATTACTCCAAGTTGCTTCTTTAGTTTAATTTTTGTCATGTTGTCACTTTAATGAGAAGGGTGTTTGTCCTTTATATTTCCTGGTCAATTACACTATGCAAAAAGCCCCAGCAGCCAACCATGTAGGCATATGCATAGCTTTGGGGAAGTTTGGAAATTTTTGCAGCCTAAACCGGAATTTCTTCAGCACACTCAAGCCAAGGCAGGTCCCAGCACACCAGAAAGGAGGTCTTGTGAAAATGGCAAGATTATATCGTGTGCAGTGCCTTTTGCACTGTGACCCCTCCAAAACACTAGTGAGGTGGCTGCTGGCAAAGGCTTCTTCAATCTCTGAGTGACAGACCAGTGTACAGCAACTGATAATAGAAGCCTGGATGGAAAAGTGTCCTTCTCCCAGGAATTACTTTCCTTCTTTAAAAAAAAAAAGGAGAGAAAAAAAGGCTTCCTCTCACCTCTCCCAAGTGCTTTCTGCTCAATGCTTTTCAAACATTTTGAACTCTCTGGCACCTTTCATCTTTGAATTCAGAGAACCTTTGTCTGAGGTAATAAAATCACTGGCTAGCTAAGACCGTTCTCTAGTGGAAAAGGATTAGTTTTCTTTTGATTATGGGAATGACCTTATAGAGAGTGTTTGAAAGCAGCACGTTTTGCTCACCATCACCCATGTTTTCCACCATTAATCTGCTTAAACAGGAGATGAGATTTTATTTACTTGTTTTCCCAGAAGATATATGGAAAGGATTTTAGGACTCAGATCTCCTTGGTTTGTATTAAAACCTTCCATGGAAATTTAGAGGATTGGACAGAAATGGTTTTTTTGGTTTAGGTTGGACAAGCAAGAAGGTAATAAGGGACACTTGACCAACAAGGAAGAGAAAATGACAGTTTCTTACTATAATGCAATGTGCCCTCTGAGCTTGTTTCTGACCTCTCCCGCTCCAGATTATATCCCTGAGGTGTTCAGGAAAATCCCTTTGAATTTCTGCCTCTGTGAAGGAGTTTCTGTCCCCTGTCTTAGGCAATGTGAATTGTCTTTCTAATTCAGATTTTCCTAAATGGAGATGAAGAAATTGGCAACCTCTCAGCTGTCTACAGTTTCTGAAACTTTGATATCCCAGATGCCTCTGTCTGTGTTGCTCACACATGGGGCTCATGTGTGACGAGGGAAGGTGAGTGGGCCTTCTGATAGCACATTTCATCCCATCTTGAAACACAAACCTAGATTAGCTCAGATGACTTGCAGCCCAAGTTTCTGTTTAGACTACACGGGACACTTCAGGTGTTTGATCTCAATATTGGTGTCACACTTCATCAGTCCTCTGAGGATGCTCACAGCCTTGATATCCCTGGGAACCTGGTCCCAAGGCCTTCCCCCACCCTAATCACAGCACAGGACTCTGTTTGAGCCCATGACAGGTAAGGAAGGGGGACTGGCCACCCCCTCTTGTGGAGAGCAGGAGTTAGGGATGCAGAGGTTGGCAAGATCACCAACATGTGTTGCCAGTTGGGAGCTAGAAGAGGATCAGTGGCTTGGGTCATCCTGTGATCTCAGGTGCTGCCATCCTTCCAGTGCAGCTGGTGGCTGAGCTGAAGTGGTGGGGATCCTCCCCTTGCCCACAGGCAGTGCCACCAGCCCTCCTTGGGGTGGCTCTGGCTGCCAGGACAGCCTAGGAGGTGACACATGTGGTGCCTCTGAAGGACTGTGTCACCTTTTCTGTGATGACACAACAATGTAGATTTTGCAGAAAACACGTAAATAACAACTCAGTAGAAAGAGCCTAGATCTGCTCCTGTAGCCCTGTCTATTTTGATTGCTTCTCCGGTGCCCCTCATTCTCACTGAGCTGTGGTATAATCTACTACTGCATCCCCTGTATCACACTGTGCAGAGCACTCTCCTACCTTGAGCATAAAAGATGCTATAAAAATGTAATTATATTCTATATTTGATGTAAATATCATATTCTCTCAAGTAATGGAGGACTTTGCAGTGCCCGTTTAATTTCTCTAATGTTAACTTTCTAGACAAATTTAGCTATGGTACAAAGGTTTTATGTGGAGCAGGATTTTTCCTTTTAATTTTCTTCTTGTTCTTCCTTTCCAGCTGAAGGTCTGATGTTGTAGTGCACATTGTTCTCCAACTAGGCTGTATTCAGCAAAAATGGAAGGAAGCTGAAAGAGCAATAGGGCTGCCGGTTTCTCACTTTGACCTTTATTGCAAGTCTGCATTTTTTTAAAAACTGAAATATCCACATCCTGGGTTATTGGTGGCTGTAGACAAAGAAATAACCATTTTCCTTAACAATGCACTATGATGGAGACATTTATTTACAGTGCATCACTTGAAATATATTTAGCCAGTTGTCAAGCCCTGTCTTAAATTTTATTTTAAGAGTTAGGAAGTGTTCACCTACTCCATCTTGACCGACTGAGGGCAGTGTCACCTAATACTTGCTAGAACTGATGTATATGGTCACCACATACCATCTGAACTGCACCTATCCTTTAAGGATGCCACCTGAAACTCACAGATGTGAAAAAGAGCCATTCCATGCATCTTAAACGTGTGTTGGACTTAGATATATTGCACTCATTCTCTTGGCCACAGTGTCTATTGGTGGGAACCTTCAATGGCACTGAATCCAGTTTAGGGCATTCGACCAGAGCGATTCATCAACCTGAAATCGGATGGGACCACGACTGACTGACATTTGGGTCTGACCTGTCATAGACATCTAATACTACTTCATCCAAAAGCATTGCTACAAAGTGCTTTTTGAATGAAGCATCTCATGCTTGGCCAGAGCATGACTTTGGGAAGACTCTGCAGTCTTGCTTTAATGATCTCAAGATATAAAGAATCTACAGCAGTTTTTTTAAGTTGTTTCATAGGCACTCATGCTCACTATTAAAAACATCCATCCTTTCTTAGACTAAATATGTTTAAGTTCACATTGCACCAGATACTTGGTTGCTCAGAATAAGTTGTCCTTCCCTTAATTTTGCCTTTATTCATAGTGTTAACCATATGTTGTGGAGCACAGCAAACCACCAGACCTTCTTGTGGGTGTTTTTATTAATTACACACTTGCAAGCAACTATCTCTTTTCCTTTAATTCCATCTCATCCTGAAACAAAGCCTTCTGTCTGTGGTGAAAACAGGTGTTTTGCACAGGAAGGGATGGGAAATTCTATGGAAGGGGCATCAATGGGAAAGGAAGTATGGGGCTTCTGGAATGGGGAGGCCCTTCATAGTTTTCCTCCTCTGGGCTTCTGGTGCATAGGATGGGGATGAGAGGAAAACATAGAAGACAATAGAATGATGGTGGTTTGTATCAGCTAAGAACCTGACTTTATGCTGATGCTTTATGCAGGTAACTTGTGGGCAGCTGAATAGTGTCATGGTTGTGTTTCAGCTCATATACATATGAATTCACATAGGATAGAAGGAACATTTATAATAAAGACATACTTTTTCTGTTTTGGCTGGAGTATTTGCTTGAGCACCACACAGCTATAAGTTCCTCTTTAAGCTGTGATGGAAACCATTGCAATGTGATTTCTTCTGGTGGCAAATAGCAGAATATGTTGATTTTGAGAAGACAACAAAAGAATCACAGAATAAAGAGGTAAAGAAAAAAGAGATAAAGTAATGAGGCAGTACCTCCTGGTCCTTCTCTAGAAACACAGGTATTAGGTGGCCAAGTTCTAGATCAGTGTTAAAGAACCAGAAAAGGGAAAAAGGATAATTTTGGCAGTGTAAAAAACCTAAAGGCTGTTCTGATCAGCACAGTAATCCCAGTATGTTGAGTTGTTCACCCTGAACCTATCAGCTTAAAGCGTTGAATGTAATGGATTCTTCTTTCATATTTTACAGGTGTTTGGTGCTGAGAAAGATGAATGTTGGCAGCAGAAGTACAGTGGTAAATATAATACATTGAAATACACACATTCAATTAAACACCAGTTTATCAAATGAATGTTAGTGGATATTTGGGCACTAGGAAACAGCTCTGGGCACAGAGGGTGATTCTAAACACTCTGGAGAGCAATTTTGGAAATAGAAAAAATTGCTGGAAATCTGATGCCCAGTGGGTGGAAAGTTAGCTCGACCCTTTCTCTTTCTTCATATTTTTAAAGATCTTACATCATGCAAAAGTGCTTGCAACATTGAACTAAAATCTGAAAAGTCTTGTTTAGGGTAGTACAGGGCAGTGGTGAGGGAGTTGTCGTTCTGTCCAGACCACTTACTGAATTACAGCTACTCCCTGAAATCCTCATTAAACCCCACTGGAGCTCCCCGCTGTTGCGGCTTCCTCTCTAAAGAGCCTTCCAGCAACTGCACATTTTGGCAGGGGCTCCTTCCATCTGCTCCTTTGCCTTGGCTAGGCTCAAGCCAGAAATCTTCGCCTGTATGTGTGTGTGAACAACCTCTATTACTTCTCCAGCCCATGCTCCCTGCCTGGTTGACATCTCAGAAGCACTACCATCAGCAGGCAGGGAAGAGAGTAAGAGTATTGCTTCTCATACTCAGGTTTTCTTCTCTCTGGCCTGAGTAATTCACAAGCCCAAGCAGTTGTACAGTTGTACAGTTTTCCCCTCTCAGTTTTCCAGCTTTTCCATTCTGAGTACTCCTCCTACAGCCTGGTGTGTATATCCTCTGCCTGCTCTAACTCCAAGTCTGCCATAACCAAACCACTTCCCTCCGGTCTAACCTGTGCCAGTGACCCTCTCCTTCTACTCTGAATGCAGTAAAGAGGAGCTGCCTGCTATGTGAACAGAAGCAGTAGGGTATAGGACCCACAGAGGAAAAACATGAAGCTTTAACTGCCATGTGTTCAACTTAAGGTTTGTGGCTATTTGGGGCTCTCGCTTGAGTGAGATTCAGCCACTTACAGAAAGCTCTGGAAATCCCACAAGCCTTAGAAAATGCACTTTGCATGTTTGGCTTGAAAACCAACTCAGGTCCACTTTTCTAGTCACAATAGACTTGGGTTGCACGTGACACATGGTAACAGCCTGTACCAGTTCCCATGTCTTGGCTGCAGTCTGCACGTGGCTGTGTGTTATCAGTTGCTTCCATCTGCTTTAATAAGGGCTGATATAAATAGCTGTCTGGGTCTCTCTACATCTTACCTTGCTTTGTTTCACACTACTAGATCCACTTCATAGTATATCTCTCTCCATCGTGTCTCTTTTGGTAGTTAATAATGACTTTCCTACTGTATTTCTTGGTACTGCTTCTTGGTACTGCTGCACTTTCTTACCTAATCCCTGGAAGATGCAGTTTTGGCTCAGAAACTGAAGTTTTGAGTAGTGGCCCACACCAGCAATTAGAAGGAGAAGAAAACCTCAGTGATGGTACTCTTGCAGCAGATGACTTACGGGGTTTTTTTGAAAGAAAGATTAATGATGAAACACCTTCCCAAAGGACACACTGTGTCCTCCCAAAGGTCACACTGGAAAACTTCTCCCAGAGTGTATTACCAGCATGCAGAATAGGATGTGTACTCCAACATGAACCACTCTGCTTTTGGGAGCTCGTGCTATCTTGCTTGTAGATTTTTGCATTGTCTAGAAGAGAAATTGAAGAAAGTGGGAGGATGCACGAGACAGACAGAAGCTGATGCACCAGAGAGAGCAGGCTTAGATATGGTGCTGGAGTGAAATAGGAGCACAATGTTTCTTCTGTGATGGTCACAGAGACCTTCAAACCCAAAACCGCGGAATGGAGTTGCAAGCTGGCCAGATGGAAATATGTCTTCAGTCCATGGTATGTGGCACAGAACCATTGTGTTCTGTCTTTATTCTCAGCTCTTCTTGGCAACTTCAGCCACATCCTGGGAAGAGAGGGCAGTAGGAGATGCAGAGGGGAGCCAGGAGGTTTGTATTGTGCTTGGGAAAGCTGTTCGGCTTCAAAGGAAAATATCTGATTGCTGAGAAAGAGTGTACAAACTAATTATGCTTATTGTTTAAAACCTCATCACCACTTCCCGGAATTTCTTTTGCTGCTGTTTTTCTGCAGCGTACAATGACAATAGTCCTTCCAAGATGATGGCATAATGGCTGCAGCTTGCTCTGTCACCTACTTATGTGGCAGGTGGGGCTAACTAAGCAGTTGAGAAACAAAACTGCTTTCCTGATTGGGGTCAGGAGGTAAAACAATAAACTCTATTTTCAATATGACAAATCTTTTGGTTTTATTGTTGTTTATACATACAGTTGCCACCAAAAATAACTGTGGTTTATTTATCGTTTCCTTTTCTGGTTGACGCACAGTATTTAGCTATTTGGTTCTTTGATGTTCCAGCAAATAGACAGACAATTTTTTAAAATAAATGTTCTCTTAGAGTTTGTGTATTTTTCTTTCTGTTCATTTCTGGGTCTGGGAAATGGAAAAAGACTTCAGAAGTAGCTCAAGTTTATTTTAGAAACAGAAATATATTTACCATTCTTTTTTTCCACTGTACCACAGTATTGTTTTCTTCATTTTATTGCCTTATAGTTGATGTCAAATACGATATTTTAGGGCATGCTTTGGTTTTTCAGGATTTCTTAAGCACTTTTTTTTCTGTATCATAGAAGTCAGAATCCATTTACTGACAGATGAGTAGTATTCACCTATATCGCTTCGCTGGATGTTTACAAGACTCTACATACATTTGATCTATAATGTCCTAGCAAAACCTTTTTCCCCTCCCTCTGCCTCATTCCTCCATTGTTTACTCTGCTTTCCTGGGGAGACAGCTTATGCAGCCTCAGCCTCTGTTGGTCACTGTGGTAAGTTTTGAACTAGTTTGTCAATTTAAATCAAAGTTACAGGAAGTCATGAGGGAGGTTCCTGCACATTTAATGAAAGAAGGAGGCCTGTTAACAGATGGCTGTGCTAACAGTATTGGCCACATTCCCATGTCCTCCTGCTTGCCCTGTGCAGCTTCAGGCATGAGGAACGGATGCTGTCTTTGGAGCTGAATCCCTCAGTGATTCCGGGCTGGCTGAAATGCAGCAGCAATGGCCACATGCTTTGTCCTGCGCTGTCAGCTCAATTGCTACCTCCTGCCTCAGGCTGCGGCTACAGTAGAGGAAGAATATTGTGCAGAAGGAGAGGAACTTTTGGGAAGAAAATGCAGAACTCCACCAGCTGGCACTGCGCTAGCAACAGCCGACATCACTGCCTGCTGTGTCCATGCCAGCTTTTGAGCCACAGCAGACATGGCAAAGCTTCCCTTGTGGAGCAGTTGCTTGCCCCTAGAGGAACTTCAAGGGTCATATGACATTACACAGAGTTTTTTTTAAGAAGAGAATGGCAAGAGCGTCTACCTAGAAAGCTCCTCAACACACACACACACAGAGAAATATATATTAGAGAAGCACTAGACCCAGTTTGAAGCAGAACATGACACTATGCATGCCTTTGGTATACTATCATTGATACACTAATATACCTTCACTGAAGGCTCAGATGGCTGGAATGCACATACAGAGGTGACTCCATTCCCCTCAGTCCTTGGGAAGACAATCTTGAATGAGCTGTGGACTCCCTGACACTCCCGGATGTCTTTAAAGAAGCACACTCTCTTGTGAAGGGGCCATGGTGTTCTGCACTCAGTGGTGCTTGAAAAACTCATCCTGAGCTTAGCATTTGTCAGTGGGATGTCCTGCCAGCCTCTGCTGGCCACTGCCTGCCCAGGGCCACATGCTTGAAGGCACAACACTCTCAGCAAAGATGGGTGTAACAGACCACTAACTTCTTCAGATCAGACCTGTCCAGACTAACTTGGGTGTCCAACCTTGGCACCCAACTTGCAGCGATATTTTGTGACTCAGTGAAGCAGTATTGTTGAAGCATCTGTGCTCCGCACTCCCTGCCTGCAGTGTGGGCAGAAGCAGAGGCCCATGTCTCTGCACAGGGTCCTCCAGGCTTTCAAAAGCCCTATGTTGTTTGCTCCACATATTTATGTCCAGATTCTGCTTTGTTAGGCACCTTACATTTAATGGACTGGTGGGCTAGGGGATTTGGATGCTGCTGTCTTGGTTCAAACACATTTTTTTTGCAGACTAGCAGTTAATAGACCCAGTTACAAGCATACATCTGCGGGGTGCTCATGTGCTGCTGCAAAAGGAAAAATGTCCCACTGCTCAGATATAAAACCACTCTCTATTGAAGGCATTACTGTAGATTTGGGCAAAATGTGCTTTGTCATTACAGACAGTATTCCTATCACTGGTCCCAAAGCTGTGCCCTTGTCAGGATATGAGGAAGCCTTCAACGTCTTGACTCGCCCCAGTTTCCTTAAAAAATGGCAAGCAGTGTGCGCTTGTGTGTCTCCAGGTATGGCTGGCAGAATGCTAGCAGATCAGAGGGGTTTATTTATTCCTAAAGAGTAGGAATAACCTGTAACATTTCTAGCCAACTGGTTTTCTTATTTTAGGTGTAATCATACCAATATGAACAACATGAGCTGAAGAAGGAGTTATAAATAGCAGTGAGATATGCTTTTTGCTGATATTCTTTCTGAAATTTTATGATGCATTTTTTAGTCTTGATTAGTCTTGAGGCAGAAAACTGGCTGAAGCAGTTTTTTTATCAAACATGCAATGAGCTTTAGATTATTTCCCTGGCCCTTTTGCTATTTTTTCAGAGGATTAAAGAGGAAAAAATGATTTTTAGGGCCTGTCATTTAGCAGATAGCCTCTCTCACTTAAATGATCTTGTCTTATCTGTTGTGGGTTCTGAATGTTTGGCACTCATTGCTAGAACTATTGTCATCTGTTTCTCAGTCTGAATCCATCTCATTGCAGAAGTCAAGGCACATCCTCTCTATTGTCCAGTTATGAAAAGATGTAAGTGTGGGTTTATGGATTCACAAATTCATGCATAAAGTTAACAACTATTTAATTTTTTGAGGAATGCCCTTCCATGGATCACAACAGTTAATTTAAGCCTACAGTTAGACTAGTTAGTTAATATCTGTAAAATATGTTAGAGAAGTACAAATCAAAATTTTGTTACAAAAAAATTTATACTTTTAATTTAAAAAATCTCTTGATTGGACTAGTAGAAAGGTATAAAAAAACCCAAAAGTAGACAAGAGCCTAGAATTAATCTTATAGAAGCAATAGATCAATGAAAAAGGAGAATAATGTGAACTATGGACCTCTATTTGTGAAACCTATCCTTCTCTTTGCGAAACCTAAACAGGACCAGACCTTGCTTCTAGAAGGCACTGACTGTGAAAGCCAGAGCACGCAGATGCTCTGACACAGGGGGAATTACCTCCCTGTATTCTGCATGTCTCACTATATATTCAGTATATTAAAGGCCTGAGTAATTTAAATGTCTCAACTTTTGAGTTTTAACAAAACTCCAGGTGTTGGCCAAATATCAAATAATAAACACATGTGGATTATAAGATATACTGCCTGCTTGTTGCTTCTCTGTATGATGACTTACATTATGACAGTACAGCCACTGTCATATTTCTAAATGTTTCTCTTTAGAGAGAACTATTGTCTCAAAGCTGAACATGTTCCACAGAGAAAAATACCTTCCATTTTGATCCTTGGATAAATCCACTTGCATTGAGAGAAGACACAAAAATACAACCCCTAAAAAATAATAAAATGAATAGGGACTGGTGTTTATTTTCTTGGTCCTCACATCTTCAATTGCACAGCAAGTAACATTACTGAGGAAGCTCTGGCCACCTGAGAGTAACCTGAGGCTCCATCATGCAACAAAAGGTGAGGACAAATTCAAAGGGAATGCAGGGTACAATGCAGGAGAAACCTACTTAATAAATGTTTGTAAGTGGGACAGTTCTTGAATGGGCATAAACACACTAGAAAATCAATATAACCTCTGGGGCCCCTGTCTTTGCAGACAAGAGCCTGAAAATTTCCTTTTTGCTCAAGACACCTCTACTGGGAGTATGTCTTCAGACATGAGAAAAGAGTTGGAAGTGTACAGAGTAACCGATGACAAGTACACAATAGTGATAAATGTGAGCTAAAAAAAAGAGGGAGCAATACAAGGATTATATTAAAGCCCACACTGTTAATTGGAATCAAGTCACAGTACTTTCTTTCTTGGAAAAAGAATAGTAATTTGTCTTTAGCTTTGGCAGAAGAACAGCATGCATAAGAGCAAATAATATTTGAAAGTAGAACAAGCCGACATGGCACCAAGTGAGATAAATGCTTATCTCATAATCATTAACTCCTGGCCTAGCTATTGCTTTGCATTGCCAAAAAATCAGGATTTGGAGAGGAATTACATTGGCTATAAATAATAGTTCCAAGGAACAGCATCAAAAAATACTTGTAACTGTATCTGCCTGTGATCATTAAAGTACTATAAAAACAGAGAAACAAAGAATGTCTCCTCTTGGTGGTCCTAACTTGCAGATTTGGAGTGGTAGCTTCTAATTTTTGCTGCAGAAGTAGCAAATGTCCATGTTATTTGTGAGTCAAGTGCTTGCTTCTGTTGGACAATCTTTTCCATCATTACCTGCTCAAACAGAAAATCTCTGCTGTTCCTAGAAGGGAAAGTAGTTGCAGCAGCTTCTAGATGACAGATCAAAATTGTTCTGGACTCCTGCCTCAGAATGAAGCCGATTCACTGTGTTAAGCCATCTATTTAGCAAGATAACCATCTGTCCAGAGTAGGCTTGATGAGGTAATGGTTTTATTAATGTCTTATAATAAGTTAGATGAGCAGATGAGATTGCCTGTGGCATTCAGATACATGTATTTGACCTTTACAAAATTATCTGCTTTCCTTTCTTGTGGAACCTGATGATTTTTAGAGTAACAGAGGTGTTGTCAGATTAATTTTACCAGGATTCAGTGAGCATGAGAAGATGTCAAGAAGGTAGGTCCAAACTTGTTTTTAACATCTGCAAATAGGCACTTTTTAATCACCAAGGCTAAAGCAAAAAAAAAGGCTGTTTCCTTCTGACTCCTCTATTTTCTCTACACTGAAGGACATTGCATGCTACTCACATGTTCTTCTAATGCTGCTAGATAGCACTAAATTTTCTGAAAATCTAGCTGCTCTTGACTAGAGGAAGCTTCTGGTTTCCTTCATGGCTTGTCCAAAAGTTGCCACCCACACTGCTTAAAAGCGATGACCTGTTCCCTAGCTGCATTTCCTTCTTAGATTTCCACCCACTAGTTTTGCCCGTGCCTTTCTCCTTGAGCTGAAAATGGCCTCTAAGACTCAGTATTTTCACTGCCTAAAGGAGCCACAGCAAACCCCTTTGCTTTTTAAAGTGTGCAAATCAAAGTCCTGAAACCTTTCCCTGTAGCACTTTTCTTCCAACCCTGAAATAGCTGATACAACTTTTACCTGCAATATCTTCATGTTTTCAGCATATTTTTAGAAATGTGGATGCCAAAGACAGACAGAGTTGCATTGTGAGCAAAGATGTTTCTATTCATGGGACAAAAACAAAAGAAAACAAATTTTGAAATTTTGGAAGAGATTTTAAGATAAATTCAGACTCCAGAATAACCAGTAGCCAAATGATGCAAGCTAAAGAAAAAGAACTCAGGTGCTTTTAAAAGCATTGTCACCCCTAGGAGGTAATATATAAAGAGGTATGGTAATCAATCACGAGTAACATTTCTTATTTTATATATAAAATGTGGGGAAGGCTGAAAATGCTGCTACCAAATGATATAAGGGTATCTCCTTCTTAAGATAAAAAAAAGAAAACTCTAATAACATTGTCCAATGTCTCCAAGGATTATCCTATGGACATGTCTGTGTGTCTGCAGGTGCCTGCAGTCTCCTGTGCAGAATGGCCAACACAGGTGTGCTCAGTAACACTTGTGTTTTGTCTGCTTGTGTGAGTTCACTCTATCTCCACCACTTCACCCGAGCTTTTTATATTGAAGTCTTCATTTCATTTCGCTCCTCTGGTTTTCCACTGTAATTCATGTTGGGGAGCACCAAACCCAAATGCAGCCAAGCGAGATGAGGAGTGGGGGTTGATGAACACTGAACTCAAGGGGGAGGGAGGTCCTCTCAGCCTTCAAAGAGCTCAGCAGGCTGCTCCAGGTGGCCATCAATAAATGAGTGTTTTTGCTGTGTTCGTGCTGCAGTGTTTTTGGCCAGTTCTCAGTACCTGTCAGGGATGTGCCTGAGGAGCTGTGGGTGACCCTGATCTAGGTTGTGCTTTGTCACCTCTACTACCCTAGGCTTAGCAAAGCCAGATACTGTTACGTTGTATGTGGTAGATAGGTTGGCCTCGCTGGTGAGCCTGCAGATCCCATTCTGCCTCGGCATGGGCACTGCCTTAGCTTTCGGGACAGATCCAGGTTGGGATGGGTTGGGATGTGCATCCATATGGTCAGGTGACACATCAGGAATGAGAGCTGTGCACACCTTGCAGTGTGTGCTATGTACAGCCCTTGCCTCTCTGAGGACACTATCATGGCCTTTGCTGGTGACCGGGAAGACACAGCTTCAAGGACCAGAAGAATTCAGGCCAACTTCGGGCATGCTGCAGCAGTTGCAGTAAGGGAAGGGATGTTCCTACATCCATAATGTCTTATCATTATGTATGTTCCTACATACATAATGTCTTATCAGTGCTGCAGGGAGGCATTTCAGGTTGAATAGTGAAAAAGACATGGGGAACATTTAGTTGAATGGGCACACAGCAGAAATAGATGTAGGAAAACTGTAGCCTGTTGGCCATCCCTTTGGCCAGAGGAGTGGAGGAGCCAGAGCCAGCACTGCAGAGGCAGCACAGCACTGCCATGGGAGACATTTTGCCTTAGATACTTTCTCCCAGAACAGCCAAAAACATTAATGATGTTAGAGAGGATAGGTACAACTGGAAAAAGCCATTTTAAAAAACAGTGCAGGGAACTGCTACTTGTTAGCGTGTTCTGAACAAGCTGACAGAGAAAAGGAGCTTAAGGCTCTTAGGTCAAAATGCAGTATATCTGCACTGTCATCGTGAGCTACAGGGCGTGGGGAAATCACAGAATCACAGAATCACCTAGGTTGGAAGGGACCTTTTAAGATCATCTAGTCCAACCAATGTGTGTGTGGGGGGAATTCAAACACAAAAACAAAATCAAAAAAAACCACATAAAACACACACCACAACCAACCCACACTACAACACAAACAACAACAACAAC
>VZRU01017825.1:50173-70217 GCA_013398155.1 Pedionomus torquatus | reverse complement strand
TTAAAGTCAGAGGGAACAGGGGCAGCTGAGGCTCTGCTGCAGAATGCCCACCCATAGGAAACCAGGGCTTGTGGGTCCTGTGGCTTGCAGGGGAACTTCCTCAAACACAGAGCATAAATTTTCTCTGCCTTTGGCTGAGCAGCGTGGGAACAAGTGAGCACTGGAGGGAATGTCAGAGTGTGACTCAGAGAGGAGAGGAAGGGAAAAAACCTGGCTCCTCTAATTCTGAAAATTATTTGCATAACTTGCTTAATTCAATATTAAAGATCCAAGATTTTGGGTTCTCAGGGACAGGTTGCCTTTAAAAAGGGTAAATTCCCTGAATACAAGTGGTGGCTGCCTATGAGATACGTGTGCTGTTCCTAAATTCTCTGTGCCAAGAAACTGTCAAACATTACACTGGCAGGGTGCACGCAACAGCAGTTGCCTAGAATCCTATTTTTGAAGATGCTCTCATACACAAAGACACAGATCTCTTCTCTGCCATTTTGCAGCTCAGTTTAGGTTTCCCCTGAAACCTCTAACATATCCTGTATGTGTGCCACATCTGCATGACCAAAAGGTAGCTACCTCATAGCTGTGGAACTGGGGGGTAAGTCGGTGCATTGGCCTCCAACTGGGAATTAGGGCTATTGGTGCAATAAGCCAGGAGCCTTATCATCACACATTTGTCCAGCAAAATGAGGTTTACTCCAAAAGTGGCCTTCTAGTCAGGCTGAAATTGAAGTAATAAAAATAGTAATATTATAAAAATAAATTATTTTAGCTGAGGGTATCCTTAAGTCACACCTCATGTGAAAATGACATAGGATTCCACTAGCTTGCACAACAGATATTTCGGTGCTTTTATAATCTTTCTCTCTCACACACACACACACACACTCAAAAGCCTAAAAAACCTTTAATCTTTTGTTACTGAAAGGCAAAGCCAACCTTAATATGAATAAAGCCAGGGCTCCAGGTTCACCTACACCCAACGGGAGTTCATGCTTCAGGTTCCTGATGTGTTTTTTTTGCCCTGGTCCCTGCAGTGCTAGCTTTTGCAAGATCTGTGTTGCATCTCTGGACTCTGGAAACCCCATTGAACTTGCCTTGTTCTGCAGGCACTGCAGTCTTTCATCTATTTCATAATTTTTTGCAATCTTGCATCTATTTCACCGTGTTCTCCAAGGCACAGGCTGTCTTTCCATGCTATTACAGTGTCTATCACAGGGAGGTCCATACTTCCCAGGGGATTTTATGTTTCAACAGTATAGTTTTTCCCTTCTGCTTGATTCTGTAAATGGCAACGCCTAAGACTTATGCCAGTAGAAATATGCTGCCTAAGGAATGTGGCCATAAGGTATGGCCCTGCTGGATTGCACCAACATTTAGCGAAACTAATGCTTTACTTTGGTGGAGAAGTGGGTGCTCAGCAGGCAGTAGTGCTCTCCAGGCACTGTGCTCTCCAGGGACTTCCCAAAAGGTATCTTTTGCTGATTGCATTTACCAACCTATACATGAAAGAATTATTTAGATAAGGCTTTGGGCTACTTTTTGCTGTGGAAATCCTCTTCCAACACAGTCCCAGCATGAAGCCAAAGGCTGACCCCTGATGGAGACAAACTGGGAACATTTAATGGAGAAGCCCAGTGAGGGATTTGGAAACTTTGCTGCAGGCAGCAAGCTGTGCTGGCTTGGGGCACTTAAGACCACCATGGTGTATGCCACTCCCCTATATGCCAGGGGAGTTTAGGCAGATGAATACCTTGCTAGGCATCTGACTAGGAAACCTATCTGCACTCCAGGACAGCTATTGAAATGTGAAGTCTTTCCTTTACCAAATGGTTGCCTGAGGCTATAGCTGGACTGCTGACAGTGAAGCAAAATGTCTTATTAGCAGTCCCCACAGCTCACTCAGGATGCTGCAGTGTGCTACTGGCACTGTGCAGAAGAATGGCAGCTGCCACAACAGCACCTTTACTTTCCCTGTTATTATTCTTTGGGCATGGAGAGCTGTGCTTCAACAACTTCTCACTATTGAGTCTGTAACTCCTTGGCTGGACTTCCTTTGGTTCTTTGGAGACAGTGCACTTTCTCCTCTAGGTAAACGGTCTGATTTTCATTTAAATATTAATTTGGGCTGGCACAATGCAGTGTGTAATATCACCACTCTCTGTGAGGATTAGAGTGATTAGGAGTCTCAGAATTCACTTTAATCAGTCAGTTCAATACTGCTGAGATTTGCAGTCTGCCCTCTCCCATACGACAGCCAGAGTCTTTCGGCATGCTAAAAAAACTGAAATGAGTTTCTTCATCTTAGACAAGGATAATTAATCTTCAAACACTGTTTATCTTAGCCCCAAAATCCCCAGAATTCAGAACCAAATTAATTTAAAGTCTAAATCTGCTTTAACTAGTAATTGGTTAATCAACAGGCTCGATGTGTAATTATATTCTTTGTTCACGTTCCTTACAGGCTTGAAAAGACCATCTAATTCCTATGTTGCTTTCATTCCTATAATTAGACCATGTGACATACAATATATTGAACACATTCTTTCCCGGAATAATTTTCCTTAGATTGTTTCCTACAGATGAATTTAGTCTTTTTTTTTTTTTCTTTTTTTCTCCTTAAACTTAAAAAAGCTTTCACATGGTTTCTTGGTTATTTTGGATTTCTGTGACTCATTTAGAGATTGTGCAAAGAGTTTTAAGCTTTGAATCTTTGCTCCCTGCCAGTTGCTAAAGAAATCTACGCTGCATTTTCATTTCCCTCACTTGCACTTGACATAGTTTTAATAGTTAGGGGATCCATGTTCTCTCTGAATATTGATAGGATGTGGCAAATTCAAGATACCATCATACTTATTATCTTTCAGAGCAGACCAGCCACAAAACCTATTAGCTGGTGTTATTCTTGTGGACAGGAATTATCATTGCTATTAGGAACATGAGGTCTGAGAATAAAGCAAAGAAGGAAATCGTGGTCTTTTTAACAGAGTTGTGGATCTTCTTTACTTAGTGGATGTTGCCATAACCCCATTGCGGTCAGTGGTCTGGTCAATGGTTTTCATGTTTCTGTTCACATAATTCCCTGTTTCCATCAGCTTCATGAGTGCTTATATAGCAGTACGAACTAAGACCCTCTCTTCAATAATGTCTCCTTGCTGAAACCCAGTAAAGCCTGCTGCCTGTTTAACCCAATGCATACCTAAATGTATTCCATTTTTTGTTCTTGTTTATGACATATAGATTATAGCTTCAAGAAACAAGTCAAAAACCTTCTCCTTCTGATGAATGAGATGCAGGACAGTTTGACTACTGACACCTTACCAATATGAGTTTTTAGAGGACAGGGTAATCTCAAGTTTTTAAGTGTTTGGGCCAAAATAATCTATGGATCTGTATGGAACCATCCTCTCATTTTACAGTGCCCTTAAAGTGGAACATTTTGTTTATCTGCAAAGAATTTAGTGCTGGTGAATCCTTTCTTTTGATACCTACCTGCTGATACCTTTCAGCAGCACAGAGGAAAAATGAAAAGGGGAGAGAGATGAGAGACTTTGGATGAGCTGCACTGGATGTGCTGGGGAGGTGATGGGGGGCCTTCTCCCTTGCCAATGACCAGACAGCTCTAACACATGCATTTGTCCTTGGTACCAGCAGTGGCAGACATGTGAGCTGCCTGGGGCTTGCAGGTAAGGTGAGGGGCAGTGAGTAGCCTCGAGCAGCAATCCCCACTGTGGGGGTTGGGAGATGTTATCAAAGGCACTCCTTCATGGCCAGTATCTTCCCCACCATGATACCATTAAGTGGAGATAGTTAATCAGTACAATGTGCCTTGGTTAAATTTCAAATTCTGTTCAACATCAGATGGAGGAATAAGCAGTGAGGTGAAGCATGGGTGGTGGTGTTTGGGTGTTTCCCACTGCCCAAACATATCTCCAGTTGGGAAGGGATAGGCTCACCTTTCTCTGCAAGAAGAGCAAGGTCAGACTTACCAAAGCCACTCTCAGAAAGACTCCTTCCATGCAGGAAGCAGTGTCTTTTAAGCTCTTTAACCTTTAAAAGATTTCATAGTATTCTATTTTCCAGTGGCAATAGTATTTCTATTTCCAATATTCAGTTTTCAAAGCATGTCATGGATTGAGAAAGCAATTGCAGTAATCATTTAAATGAGAGAAGGTTTCTGTTCCCTCTCTACCAACACTTTTGAATCCTTTTCTGACCCTTTGCTGTTGTCTCAGTATTTTTGCTAAACAAACAGTTCTTTCAGTTGCATTCACTACTCTGTAACTCCTTGCTCCTGGATGCCAGTCTGGGTTTCTCTCACTTACTCATCTTTGCTGAAAAACACAATGATCAGAGGGTTCTTCACCTTCTCACTTAGAGATAGGATACTTCTGCCCTGGTGTTGAGCCTGATCCAAGGCTCTGGAAAAAGGCTTCCCTGAGCTTTCAAGGAGCCATTTCTTTAATCTTTCTCCTAAGCAGCACCACAGCTAGGAGATCAGAGATTTAAGTAGAGAATCAAGCACTAGCTGTGCCTCTGTCTTTCTTAGAGGTCCCTTCTACAGCCGCAGGGCAGAACTAGGCAACAGCCAGCAGCCCTGAGTTAGCCCTCACCAGACCTGTGGCTGAGCCCCCGTCTGCTTCTCAGGCTTTCTCTCAGAGGTATCCTCACTCTGCAATGGTGAGGTTACAGAATTGCTAAGTGCAGTGGTAATGAGAAGTAGGGCAAAGTCTGTTTTAGAGCTCAGCATATAAAGACTGCAGGAAGAAATCTTTGCTTTTCTGAGCACAGGACGGAGATTCTGCTTATGTTTATGGTAGAGAGAAATGCAAGATGGAGAAACAACTAAGGGGTTGTTTTGAAATTGTGTGGCTTAATTGTGGCCCCCAGGTTTGCGGCTCCTATAAGCTTTGGGACCCCAAGCTCTGGTGTTGGTCTTAGGCAAAGATCTCAATTGGCCCCTGCCTTGGGATGTGAAGTGGAACCTCAGTTACAGCACCCACATACAAACCCCATGTCTCAACCTCCTCATGTCCTGTCCTGCCATGCATAGCATTTGCTTTGGAATAACAAAGCTGGGAATGTACATTTCTTTATATTTATTTACTAGCTTCTGAGCCTCTAAAAGTCCCACTTTCAAACTTCTCTTACTAAATGTAGGGATAAAAAACATGCTTGAAATGTTCTTAAAAAGACAAAATAAAGCAAAACCCAAATGACAACTGCTATTCTCCTGTAATTCCCTGCCTTCAGTAGAGAGACTTTAAGAACATAAAACATAGGAAGATGTGATAAGATTCTTGAAGCTGGGGTTGGTGAAGAAATGATACTTTGCTTGGGCTTTGTGAGTATACAGCAATCCCATCCAAGCAATTAGGAAGATAGAAGGAAGAAACATTTTGAAATTTCTAAATTGTTGCTATAGGAAAACAGGTCAAACAAACTTATTTTGAAATATTATCACTTCAATTTTTTTAATAAGACATTAATTGGCACCTTTCTAGGAAGGGTCAAAGACCATTTTAGTTAGTGAAAACCTTTTATTCTGGCACCTAAACAAGCTGCCTAGACTGCAACTAATGACTTAATATTTATACAGCAGAAA
The DNA here is from genome assembly GCA_013398155.1 of Pedionomus torquatus. Lineage (NCBI taxonomy): Eukaryota > Metazoa > Chordata > Aves > Charadriiformes > Pedionomidae > Pedionomus > Pedionomus torquatus. The sequence goes on along the minus strand of VZRU01017825.1, from coordinate 64,618 downwards.
ATGTTGACAAAATATTTTACTTGATGTTTGTAAAGAGGAAAAGGTGTCTCTCTCCCATTTTCATTTTGAAAGAAAGTGATCTCTTGACTCATGAAACCTTCCACCTTGAAAAATATTGTCCAGACATACTTCAATCATGGTCTTCCAGGAAACCTGGGATTTCACTTCCCAGTTTGCACTGTAACCCTTCACAGCCAGCCCTAGAGCAACCGAGGAAGGAAGTCTTTCTTTTTACCTAAGATACCACAACTAGACAAACGCAGAACTGCAAGTATCCATTTGTTTCCAATGATGTGAAGGGTGGCCAAAAGTAGAAAAGAGTTAACACAACCTCCTGTTGCTTACAGGACAAGACTTCTCAAATATCCCTGGTTTGTGTAGGAGGCTTAATGTCGTAGAAAGGTACAATCTGGAGACTTAATCCTGATCCCATGCCATTTATAGAGTAAGGAGAGCTGACACTAGAAACATACATGCAAAATCAAGCCCCTCAGTGAGAGACAGGGCAAAGGACACTTGACAGTGCATTACTTAGCACTTACCAAGATCCTTTGCTGTGCCTTACCCTAAAACACTCAAAATACTTCTGCATCATATATATAAGATTGAGTTATTCAGTTTTCCAAAGTTCCAGCTCTTCCTTATGACCACAGATGATTTTAAACTCTCAAGAATGGGCTGTCATTCCAGAACTCTCTGTATTGGACAGGGAGAGGCTCTGAGGACAACCGTCCCATTGCTCCTTAATGCTCCCACCTAGGCTCAGCTGGGAAGCTACAAGCTCACATATAGGTAGCACAATGGTGGTTTAGGCAGATTTGTGAATCTCAGTCTGTTGTCTTCTGTCATCGCTTAGCTCTCACTACTCAGAAATCACCCCTCTGTCCCCCAGACTGATGCAGTTTCTCTAGAGGCAGTAATTTCTTAGGTCCAGTCTGAAGTCCCATGCCTTGTTTTACATACTTCCCAGGAACATGGTAGCTCTTTGAGAGATTAGGACTTCCTGTGTGATCTCAGCACAACTCATGCAAGCTCCTCCTCAGCTCCTATCTTTGGCAGTTCTTTCCTTTACATCTCTGATTTTGGGAGGTCTTATAATCTGCAAGGATTTGGTATTACCTTTGGAAAGGCAACTACTGCAGGGAATACACTTCTACTGTACAACACCTTTGCGAACTGCTACCTACAGTAGACAAAAAATCCACAGGAGAATTTGCATATAAAATAGCAAATGTCACTCTGAAAAAGAATCACCCCAAATTTCTATTTTAATGGTTGCAGAGCATCCCTAAAACCATATTCTTTGGACATAATTACATTTCTTGCATTGCTGAAATCTCTTAGCCTTCAGGCTTTTGTAGGCCTCTACACAAAGATTGTCCTCAGAAAAACAAAATCCCTGGCCTGGTGTTTCTGCTTAATTATACAAACATACCCTGGAAAGTGTTTTTCTTTCCCTTGCAAGTTCTGCCTCATCATAGGCTCGAATTTGCAGATAGAGGCAAGTACATTAGAATGGTGATGACTGATAGCCAAAGATTTCTTGAGTTCAGTGTGTTCCCTAATGTAGGCCATTTTTCATCATCTAGAATTGCCTGATAATGATGTCATTTCCATTGCTTGAATGTTGAAGCAGCAGCCACATATCATGGAGTTAAAATGACTGTTTATAGGACAGCTAAATTGTGTTGTTATCAGTTTAGGGCAGTGTTTGCTTTGCTTCTGGGGACAAAATGACAATTGGACTTTCCTAAAACTCATCAAACAGGATGAGAATGCCAAGAATACAAATCTGCACTGTAGTCAAGCTGGGGAAAAAAGGGAGAGAAGAAAAAAGGAGAGCTATTTTTGTGTGAAGATGTGATGACCATCAGATAAAGATGACAAAGTTGTACTTGCCAGAAAATAAGTCACATTGCTGATCTCTGGATAACTTTGATGTAATATTCTACAATCATTTAACTGAGATCTCATGGCAAGATTAATGGTGAAGTTCTTAAAACATGCATGAAGAAGAGCTTTCTTCTAATATCCAGCTGTCAGACAGCCCTTATCTGGGGCTTTTGTTGATTGATTATGATTGTGATTGAACTAGAACATGACCTCTAAATAAAAAAGAAAATCATGCAGATTTGAAAGTGAACCATCAAGATTTTGAGTCTTTCCTAAACATTTCAAGATTTGCTTAGGACCTCATATGATTTTATATATGTAATCTACATGCATATTTGTCTGTGCAGACTCAGCCCCGTTAAAGTGAAAAATCAGCAAGAAAAAAACCTCAGCAAGCTTTCCTCTCTTCTGTATCACAAAATACTGTGAATTAAGTTTAATACATAGTTTCAAACATACAGGATTCACAGTGGAATGAGTTGTTTATGAGATACTATGTGATCTTAAGCAGTGCACAGATTTTGAGTGAATGCAGACCAATTCCCTTTGAAAAAAAATGCTCTTTTCTAGTGTATGACATCGGATGAATTGTTATACATATTTTGGAATGGAGGGAGACTGTAAATCTCACTTTGGACACTTTGTGAAATATTTGCAGCATATTTTAAACTAGATTAGTGGTGCCAGTTCTTCTCTAGTGCTCACTGCCTACTTTGTGTTTTCATGGAGGGACTTTTGAGTGCAATGAAGGGAGGGACTTGGGTGGAGCTGGACAGCCATGGTCCCTGCCAGGCTGCAGACAGCTGGAAACATCTCTTTGCCCAAGATCCTCTCTTTTGTAGTTGAATGCTGAAGAAATGCAATAGGACCTTCCAAAGTTGCCCTCTGTTAATTACCCCTGCAAATCAAGGGTTTCACAGCACTGTTTACATGTTCAACCCGATCACCTACTGAAACTGTATTTGAAGTAGCTAGGCATACAGAAAGCTGATGAGAGATGCTAAGCACAGCTGTGGCAGCTCTAAAGAGCATCCGTCCTGAGCAATCTGATCAGGTGAAGCAGAAGGTGCTATCCACCTCCATATTGTATTCTTCAAAGAGCATAACCACGAAGCTCTGGCTGAGGTTGGTGATGCCTACAGGTTGAAGCATGCCAGCAAGCTGGTGGTACCAACATGGATGGGTCCCACCTTGCCCTTACTACCACTTACCCTTGTCCCACATGCCCTTACCAGCACGGCATTTCTATTTGTGCACAGTCCTCTCTGTGTTGTGTCTAAAAGAAGCTTTTTTAACCCTTCTTCAGACCTACCACTTAACAGGGAGTTCATGCTGCTTTCTTGACCCTGGGTGAACTCCCACACCATTGTGTTGATCCTGTAGTTGAAAGTCAGTCTTGTGGATTAGCCAGATAAGAAAAGTGAAATAGGGGACAAAGAGGGCGCTCTGTCTCTCTGAGGAGCTGGCTTGGTACCTGAAGAAGGGAAAGCATGAGTGAGGCTTTGGGGATACAGATGGCAACTGTACTTCTGAAGGCTTGCTGTACTTCATCCATCACATCTGTGTTTGAAAAAGCCACTCATGCAACCACTGAAAAAAAAANGTATGGATGATCCCTTCTCACTAAAATGGGAGGGAGGGGATGGCAATCAAAGTGAAACATGACAGCATTCAAACATGAAAGTTATTTGCTTTTAGGAAAACCACAACAGCAACATCCCATCAAATGACCAGTGGTTTATTTCAGAAATATACCCTTGAGCCCATAGAGGGCTGAGAAATGCAGCACTGTGACTTCCCTAACTTGCTGCACAGTCCTGTGCTGCAGCCAGCCAACAATGAACATTTTGCAAGCAGATGTCCATCTTAAAGAAATCAACTTTGTTTTCTTGCAAAATTCCACTCCCTGTTCCTCACCTTTTTTTCTGTGTCCAGTTGTGGAAAGGGGAGAGGAAAGGGAAAAGAAGTAGAAATATTTCCCTCCTTTCTCCCCAAGAAAAAAGGCAGGATTAACAAAAGCAGATTTCCTGCAGCCTTTTAAAACTCTTGTTTCTCTTCTCAGATGCAGTGAGTCTGGGGACACCCATTTTCTTTCTCTCCCATAATAAACCCTGAAATCCTGAAAAGGTAACATTTAAAAAAAGATTTGTCAGTCCAACATCATTTTTAGGGAAAGGTTTTCAAAACAGACAAAAATGTATTCATTGTCTCTTCTTTCTCCTGATTCTTATTCAGGTTTCTTATTTGGACTAAGTACAAAAGGGGGTACAAAAGGGGGCTAATAAGACTTCAAGATGTGTAGCTGAATCAGAAGCATGTAGGTGGGAGATACTGCTAAGAGCCTGATTTTCAAAAGAGAATGTAATGGGAATGGAGGTGGAGCCCTGACACTTCCTCGTGATCCTGGGAGCGGAGGTGTGTGCTGCAGATTGGATTACTTATGTGTGGGACACAGGTAAAAGTGGCACAATCCAAGTCCAAATGATGGAGCTTTATAAATTATGACATTGGTAAGGATGTTCCTGTCATTGTCTCTCAATGGTTTTATAAATCATATCTTTTGAAATTGTGTGAAAGAATCTGACTTGAAAATTAAGTAATGTTCAATCATTTAAAATAAAATTAAAACCTGTGTTTTTTTTGTTAAATATCTAGAGGCCAGAATCACATTATGTCTGCAATCTGGGGAAACATGAAAATAGTAGTAAACGTCTATTTACAGCAATATCTGCAGTTTACTTTGGAATATTGTAAATGATGTTGTTGTAACAAGGGTGCCATGAGTTTTAATGGCACAGGGAAGCATGATAGAACAGATTTATATCAAAGTCTATTATAGCAGAGAGCCTTATAACAAGAGCAGAATGTATTTATGTCATACTCAAAATGTCATCTCAGTCACAGGCAAGACTGATGAGGAAAAATGATTAAACGTAGAGATTTGATATATCTTTATTTGCCAGAATGGGACTTTTGATGATCTCCCTTTAGGTTGCTATACTCTAAAACCCAGATTTCCAGCCACCACCTGAACACATAATATGAGCCTTCATTTTCATCATTTTCCCTTCATTTTTCACCCAGCTGCTGGAAATCAGTAAAGCTTCACTAGTAAAACAGTGTTTTGGTCCTATTTTCTTGTAGTGGAAGCTGAAAAACACCTCCACCACAAAACATTACCACATTTCCATGTTTAGTTATTGCCTGAACTTGGAACCAAATCCTCTTGCCCTCAGGCCTACAAATGGTAGGTTTTGTGAGGGTCTCCACACTTCCTCTGTCTCTGCATCCTTGTCCTGAATCACTGTGAGTATCTAACATCACTGGCAAAGCCTATAGTATAGACACTATATTTGTAGGGAACTTAAGGAACTTCAGAACAGTCTTTAGAGGTATTAACGTGCTAAGAGCACTTGTTACAGTCACCAAAGAAGTACAAAAGTCAAAAATCCCAACATATTGCCATCTTATTTGATAAAACTCTGGCAAATTTTTGAGGGCTGATGCACAAAGAAAAAGATTGTGAATGTTCCTAAAGGGATATTTGGACCCTACAGGTGAGATTCAGCCACATCTGTTTTTCAGTGAGTTTATAGTAGTTATTGGCAAATTATTCTCAGAATTTTATGAAAGTTGAAAACAAACCATCTGTAGTTTGTTATGCTCTTCAGTAGAAAAAAAAAAAAAAAGAAAACAAATGAAAGTTTCAATTTTTTAAGTTTCTTTGAATTGGCTTCATTCAAAGCATGTAGCATCTAATAAATCTATCCGATTTTTAAATCAGAACTAAGTTGCTTTGGGTAGCAAAAAACCCCAAGCAACCCACTCCCCAAACCTCAAAGCAAATGATCTGACATTTAATCAAAACCCAAGCTATTTCAACTAGTTGCATTCACCTTGTACAACTCTGTATTTGCATTCTTTTTTTCCAGAAGAGACTATACACAATCCTTTGAATGTCACTGGATGCACCATTGCTAGCAAGAGAAATGTTTTGCTGCTTGGCTGATAGGTCCTTGACTGGATTGCAGTGGTTGACCTCATGATCCCTGCTTAGGCACCAAAATTGCACAAATTCTGTGCTTCCTAGGTAAGTGAACCATCCACCCTCCCTCCTGTTATTTAGTGACCGACAGTTTTAGGTGGGAGGGAAATCAAGCTGCAAGAATTTGATGGCATGCTTTTGGCATTGCTAATGAACTCATTGCATGTGAAATGTTTATATCTAGCTCTCATCCCACTTCTCCCATTTATATCTCATTCTGTGTGCAGGTTCACTAACCGTAGGGTATCAACCAGAAAAAATGCTGTTCCATAACTTAAAGTACAAGTACACTAACAGAGTTTCAGAGCAATAGAAAAGAAGCTTCTATTCATCACTCATCAATGTCTTCCTGCTGTTCGGAGACTAAACATGCACAAAAACAGTAGGAGGTTGTTATGTTCCTGTTAGCAGCTACTGTACAGAAAAAGAAAATCCTGATGTGAATTGTGCAGGCTGTCAAAATCAGAAACATCACATGACTCTGACAGCCCTCCTCTGCAGTGAATTTAAACATCTACAGCCATGCAGTCCAGGAGGTACAGTGGTAACAGCAGTTCAGGAACCAAAATGGTAGACCCAAGTGTTACCATAAAGACAGCCACATGGCACATTGTAATATTGCCCTATGTCATCTGTGCACTGGGCTAAACACCTGTTATTGCTCTATGGGTTTTGCAAATCTGATCAGGAATCAATGTTTGAATATGTTTTTCTGATTTTTTAAAAATTTATTTATTTTTGGTAATTGTGCAGTACTAAAAGCATTGCATGTCTTCCTTTGATTTAATTTGGAAATTCAATCTCCCTTTCATAAAGCCCTTATTAAAGCATAAATTTCCTGGGAGCTTGGAGTCCTTTCTGGGGGCAAATCACTGACACGGAGGCTGTTTCTCAGTACATCGCTGCTTCATTACTCAGTGAATCTCCTGGGTACCAGCTGAGGCACAAAATTTGAGCGACCTGGGGCCAGGTCTTTTAAGGCTCTGTGCCTAAGTTAGTGTTCCTATGTCCGGCACCGGATCACTTCAGAGTCCCAGGTTTGGCTGCACATCTCAGTGGTTCTCTGACTCCCTCCTTGGCATGCACCAACTCCTCTGACAACCCAGAAAGGACAGGGAGTGTGTAGGCTGGGTTGGAGCCATGCATACTTTGGACAACTGAAGACCATAGCTTGAGTGAAGACAGGCGGAGTGCTGGCAAGCACCTCTCTGCACCCTGTCACTGACCTTGGGCTCATTCTGTCACCAGTGTCCAGGCTTCAGGTCTTCACTGACCCTGCGAAACTCACCTTCTCTCCAGTACATGCAGGAGGAGGCAGGTGAATGGAAAAGTTTATGTTGTTTTCTGTAGGGTGTTATGAAGATGTTGTGTTTGTTATAGACACGTGCAGTTCAGTGCATCTGGTATCACAGTACCGTGAGATTTTCCTGTCAGTTGCACATTATTAGAAATAGGGCTGGAGAACTTGCATCTTTTCTCCACGCACATGCCAGCGAAGAGCAGCATTCTTGCTGTCTCATCAAAGAGAGTTCTCTTTTTGCAGAGCTTTGTCTAATGCTGTATATACCAGTGTCATGAGGAAATAGAAAAGTCTCTGAGATGGATTTTTCAAAAACTCTAAGCTCTTTTGCCTGGCAATGGCAACACAAGGCATCTTCCTGAAACTAGAACTAGACAGAGTCTCCCGCCTGATGGTGCTCAGTGCAGCTAGAAATAATAGAAGCAGAAAATTTGAACTGGCAAGTGCAAACAAACACATGTCTATCTGATCTCAACAGGCTTGAGAGAAAGGCGCATCCTCGCTGTCTTGGACTCTCTTGGTTGACTAAAAGGCTGATAAGATAAAATTTCAGGGAAGCCATAAAAGTTCCCTGATGCTACAGCCAAAGGCCACCTGGGTTAAAATGTACAGTGGGAGAATCAAAAGAAAATTGTGTAGCAGAGAATGGAGCAGTAAGAGAGATATACAGTGCCTTGAAGGAGAAACAACTAAGTCTGAATTTATTGCATCTCAAAGAGAGCAGCAGGCTGAATTATACATTCTTGAAGGCTTCTGTGTACAGCAGAATGTACAGTTTTTCTGTTGATGCTAGCATGAAATGCACGTTTTTTTTCTGTGCAGCATATCATAAGGTCCCCAAACTAGGAAACATCTATTTTTATAAAGGCAGCAGACATACAAACTTACAATCTTCCCATGGGTACACTGTAAAGTTTGTGAGCTTGGATGATTGACATTGCCAGAGAAGACCATGGAAGTGTGATTACCTTGTATGGTACTAGGGGATTTAAAACTCACATTCTGAACTACAATACTACTACTACTAACAATAATACAAAATGTTCTTTTAAGACAACAGTGATAGTAACTTTATTTTGCTTTTTCCTGGTGAGGATTTTAATAGAACACAGCTATGTAAATGTGGGACCATACTGGCTACTTTCAAAGCTTTCACATAAGCTTTGAAATTGCATTCCCAATGACAATGCTCTTTTGAATATTACTTTTTGCTCCTAAATTTTGTACAACCTTTGTATCCAACAGCAGTTATAATACTGTTGACTGGTGTTACTGTGAATTTCCATGGAACCCATTTGGTCGAACAGTTGCTTGTGCCAAATGCAAACCTTTGATGTCTAGGTTGCTGCTAACACTGAAGGTACTAGGATAAAGTATCTTCATAATACCGGATGTGTTGTTAGAGATGGCTTCCAAAACCCTGGAAATGATAATATAAATGCACAAGAACTGCAGGTTAAAGAACCAGTAAGGAAAATAAGACAAACATAGCACAAGGTAGAGTGGAACATTTTGAAACTCAGATAACTTAATCCAGTGCACATCCTGGTTTCACTTGGATCCAGCAACAGATTTATGTGTGAATTTTAGTGCTTGCTTTTCTACTGAGAGTATGCTCATTTGGAGTGGAGGGAAATATTCTGACTAATGTATGTAATAGTGTGATCCAGGTACACTGTGAGTTGTCTTAAAAGATCTTCAGCTTGAGTGCTTCATCCACTTGATCTCCCTACTGGCTCCTGTTTTGACTAAGAAGAAACATCTAGAAGTCCAGTAGCCATAACGAAAACAGTCTCTCTTTGTGACATTACCATTTGTATTAAGGAAGATGCTCTGTTAAAAATGCAGCCTCACCAAATGTAGCCTAAAATCAGCCTCCCTATAAATTCTGCCGGAAGATGGAAGAAATAACATTGGGAGTTGCAAAAAGTTTCCCAGTACTGCCTTCTTAGCAATAAAGGTTTAGATATTGGTCAATAGGTTTTGTTGAGTTTGAGGACTAAAAAAACAACAAACAAAACCCTCAAAAATCTCTTGGCCTTCTTTGCCTCACTGCAAATTCAAAGCCAATGGAAGATTGTGTCAGTGACTGAATACTTTTGGAAAGCTGAAAATAATTTTTTCCTTCAGAAGGTGGACAATGATAACAATGAATCCATGAAGCCATCTAGGGCAGGAAGTTCACCTGCAAAGACACTGTAAATTCACCTCTTATCTGTACATACCAATTAAATCTTCTAGTAAACCAAGGAAGTCAGGACTGGTGTTTGCCTTCCCTCATTTGCCTCCTCAGAACATTCATCCTGGGGTCTGGTGTTCCTTGGTTACCCCACAGTCTCCCGAACATCTCCAATAGCTTTGAAAGGAGGCTGAAGTTCCCTTCTTGTATCAGGCATATAGATGTAGGCACCGTTTTCTGTAATGACAGCAGCTGAACAAGCCGGCCATATATCTTGCTAAACTATGGGATTTTTCTCCAGATTCCNCCAAAGTGAGCATAACATTCAGGTAATACCCTATATTTTAGTGGCTACATTCAAGAAAGATGGAATGTGGAGAAACGATATAGCAACTTGTAGATTTGGTTTTATATCAGTGCAAAATGTAGAAAAGACTTCAGAAATGACTGCTGGCCTCAGAGTAGCAAAGCGCACAGCAGGGCTGAGAGCCCTAGGGCTCTGACTCTGACCAGCTTTTCCCCTTTTCTCCTCCATTTCCATTTCTAAGTTGCATGCGATTTTTCCAAGAAGCGCCTAAATGAATTGGCACAAGTCCCCTTGCCCACTTAAACACTCCAGTGAAATGGTATATTTTAACACATCCAGCACATTTAGATTCTATTTTGAGCACCTGGGCAGTACACGGGCTGAGTAGTCAGGACACAATTTTCTACATTTAGTTTACTGGTCACCAGCCAGCCCAGGTTGATGGAGGCTGACATTTCTTCCTGGTGCCTTGTGACAGCTTGTGTGAACACAGCAGCTGATCTTAAGTGGGTATCAGTATCAAACCAGTCAATCAATATTGCTAATAAGTGGTAGCTTTACTGCAAATCCACCAAGCAGAGAGACGAAGGCTTGGGGAATACATTGACTACTTAGCCCTTATCTCTTATATACACAGCGCGGCTCGAAGGATGGGCCATGACAGCAACCTGAGTTTGGTGGTTGATATCGGCAGCTGCATCCCAGAAGCGTGCTCCTTCTGGCTGGGGTAATTGTGCTGCTGGGGACTTGGAGACCTTCCCCCATGGCAGGGCAGGACTGAAGCTGGGAGCAGAACAGTGCGCTCACTGTGAGCAACAGCTTCATCAAAAGAGGCAGCAACGTTTATAAGGAAGAAAAGAAAAGAAAGAATTCCATGTACCTGGATAGCCAAAGTGCAGACAACAATGACATTTAAAAGAAGATACATATGAACTATGTCTGTCAAAATCCAGTAGTCATTCATAGATATATATATACAGCAGTCAAAGCCACTAAACCTTGAGGCTACTTTAATAGTACGTATGTGATTAAAGACAACAACAACTGCTATGCAAGGCACCAGCTAGAGGGAAAAGACATCATTTTTGAGACAGGGGCTGCTAGTGACAGATGACCCTGGAACAATTTATTAAGTAACAGTCAGGTAAAAAGGTGTCTGAACAAAGGTAACCCCCAAAGCTTGTGTCTGTAAGAATGAATAGGGTAAGATCTCAGGCAAAGACAGTAGAGGACAATCACTTCAGAGGTAATAGCATTTGCAACTGTATGATACAACCTGGCTAACACTGTATTACTTGTTCTAGTTTCTGAGAAATCTAAGATTCCCTAATAAAATGCAAATAGACGTAAAGACTGATAAAGTGAAAAGCTCTAAGTCAGAGGGGCTGCTAGGTGCTTATAGTTAGAGAGATTATAAGCACACATGTTGTTTGCAGCTCTTCATCTTCACTTCCCAAGGGGAACTGAAGAACCTAATGTCTGAGTAATGGGATGTAGGATTTTTAAAAGGTTCCTTGAAGTAATTAAACAAATGAATGATGCTGTTGGCAGCATGTCTGTTGTACCCATTAGGATAAATATTTGTCTAAAACCCCCTGCAGCATTTGCTTCAACACGAAGGGGGCAACGAATATCACAAGATGATGTGCACATCTACCACATTCATTTAAGTATCTTTCTCAACATACATGTTTTTAACTACAGAATAGAATTATTCAAAATATTACTATAATATCACAATCTTGTACAGATTGTGCTCATCAGTGTCTGAATATAGAGGTGAAATGAGCATGGAGGAGGAAAAGGGAAATTCCAGCATGTGTTACAAAGTGTACAGGCAAGTTATTTTGAGGAACAGCTTCATACATCTTCAACACATGGCAAAAAATTCCCTAAAAATGTTATGTAACTTTTATACTTTAACAATGTTGTGGCTAAAGTTTCAACTTCTGCTGTCTCCTGTGAGTTGTTCAGGGAGAACAGTTCTCTTCCAGACAACTTTAGCAAGGAAACACTTGCATTTTTATGAGAAAGTGTGATAGTAATTCTGGCTTATTAAACTGTTCCAGGGAAGGGTTTCATAGCATCATAGAGATGTGAAATGTCAAGCATCTACATACTGTATCCCATTCCTCTGCTAATGCTTAACTATTCCCCATGCTATGCAGACTGTGTTGTAATCCATACTTGTTTGCCCTAAAGGACTGGGCTTGTCATAGTATAGACTGAATATTTTTTGCAGTGTTTAGTCTCCATTTTCTTCTGCTTGTTGCTCCCAAAGTTGTCCCTTCTGGGTGAAGCCCCTTTTCCAGCTCAACTCCCTCTCACACCTAGTGTAAAAATCTTTCCTGCCCTTAAAAAGCAGTATACTTGACCTGATAAAACCACCACATTCTGCTGGAAATAAAAAAGAAAATCACTTCTGTTCATTGAGTGAAAGCATGAGGAAAAGTGTGAGTGCCTTCCGTGGGGAAATACAGCAAGAACCACATTCCACTGCAGGGCAGAGCCAGCTGGAGCTGTGGATGGAGCAATGCCAACTTCTTCCTGCAGGACTGAAACCCCAATTTCTGTTTCCTGTTGACTTGTAAACCAAATAAACCACAAAAATGACAATATGCTCAACATCAAAGTCATTGTGTTGTCCAGGAACTAGAACATTTTTATAAATGTTAATTTCAGTGGAAAAAAAAATTACAAATACACTTCAGGTCAAAGCAGATGTAACTCCTCTTGACCAATGAATCAAAAAACGGGTTCATCTGGTACTCTTATTCAAACTCTAACATATTTAACGATTTGGCTTGTTCCCTGGTGTAGTTTCCCAATCATTTCCATGTGATCAATATTTCTTCCTTTATTCAGTCTTTTATAGCCTGTGGCTGAAGAGAGATGAGACAGAAATACTACAGATCTGACCTAAGATTTGTAATATTCAAGTGAGCATCAGACAAACAAGGCTCTCAGAAATTTCAGTTTTGAAAAAACTTTCAATTTTGAAATTGATGCAGTCTGAAAAGGTGCAATTAATGTGTCAATGAGCTAGAAGAGTTTCTCTGACAGTCTTATTTGACGTTGATTGAATAATGCACATCTTGGGGCACATAAAATTTATTTTACTAATTAGCGAAAACGGTAACTAAATTCATGCAGTTTAAAGCATATCAACATATCACTCTCTTGTCTCAGAAAAGGAAGCCTTTGGAAGCTAAGATATATCGAGGAGAGTTTTGTTCTATATTCTTCGCTTTTTCTGAATATTTGGTTTGCTCATGGACAGACAGTCAGGAGGGACAAGCACATGTAGGCTGGATTCGTACCTCCTGGCTTCATACCAGCATTCTCACAAAGTTCAAAGATGACAGGTCCCTGACTTGGTTCTGTATCATTAAAATATTAAAAAGAGCTTCGCACTCCCTGCTTGCAGTTAGGCAAAACTGGGAGGGATGGGATGCTATAAACGGGAGTGGAGAAAGAAAGAGGGACCTGCCGTTTTGGCAATGAAGCTGCATCCCTGGGAGACAAAATGCAACTAGGGGCCACTCTGTGGTCTTTGTGTTGCTTCAGAGTCATGATTTGATTCTCCAGATGCTGAATGACAAATGAATGATTCTAGCAAAAATCAGTGAATTCTGCGGCAATTATAATTTTCTCTGGAGACTGTTATGAGATCATCAGAAACGCTGAGCATTGTGTCTGGAGATCTGGGCTGCAGGGGACAAAAAAGATCTGATTTTATTGAAAAACCTAATAGAGAAGTAATATGTGAGAGGAGAAGAGAGGAAGGAGATGAGGAGTCTAAGGATGTTATTTTTTCATTTCAATCTCATATTTGTTTTATTTATTTTTTAATATCAATAAGACTGACTCTTTTCCTCAACTCTTCTCTGGAAAGTCATGACCTCCCTGGACATTTGGCCTTTGGAAGAATGAGGAGAGTGAGAAGACACCAATTTTCATAAGCAATGTCACTTTCTCATCCAAGTAGATCCCACAACAATGGGGAAAAATGACACTCCATCCCTTTTTCCTTTTGACTGAGTGTGAGCATATGCCTGGGATTCTGGGAAGCCACCCAGCAGCTGCAACTCTGACCTTGGGGCTTCCCTATTTTCAAGACCTTTGTTTCCAGCCAGAGCATGGAGGTGAGGGTGTTGCAGGGAGGCCATCAGTCCCACAGGGTGGCTACGGGATGCCTAGGGCTCCCCTCTCTAGGGACCCACTGTGGCCACTGAATACAGGATATCTGAACTGTTAGTGACAGTGTGACAAATGATATTGGCTGCTCTAAGGAGATGAGGTGCATATAAAAGATTGAGTTTTTAGCAGTATTTCCTTGCTTTTGCAATTGAAATCCTTCTGCCTTCTTTCCTCTCTTTCTCTTGCTTGTCATATGCTGTGAACAGCTGAGGCATCATGTTTTGCCGTATTTCACATCATAACACTGAGGTATTGCTTTTGGATTAGAAAACAAAGAATGTGATCCAGAAAGATCTGGCTATGAAACACAGTGAAGAAAGCAAATATCTGTGTAGTAGCACTGGGCTCACAGACAAGTCAGTGGTCATTTAAAAATACTAATAATTACAGAATCACAGAATCACCTAGGTTGGAAGGAACCTTTTAAGATCATCTAGTCCAAACAATGGAAAAAAAAATTAAAAAAAATCACCCACACAAAAAACCCAACAACCATAAAACAAACCAAAACACCATTAGCG
>VZRU01017825.1:12685-38256 GCA_013398155.1 Pedionomus torquatus | reverse complement strand
ATTCCTTTTTGTTATGCTAATAGACTTATAACCAGCTCCAGCTTCTGAGACTGTAATACACCTCTTTTGATTCTCTAATCTACTTCTCTCTGTGCGTTAGGGCAGAGAGTGGTTTGCCAAGGGCCCGGCAGAACGTGTTTAGCTGACTGATTCTGGTTGTTCCTATTAGATCTTGGCATGCTTCTGAGATTTGTCACTTCCACACAAATCACACTCCTAATCCTAGGGTTTAGCAAAGTTTGGATGGATTTGGATTCTACTACATCTTTTTTTTGGGGAGATGATAATGCTCTCTGATGAAAGATCTCTGGATGAAAACCCTCAGTGCTAAGTATGAGCATAAGAGGAACATCCTTTCTGCCTGACATTCTCTCTTGCTTTAGCTTAAGGACAGGTGCCCATGTCAAGATGGCAGTGTGAGTGCACTGAGGCTCTGAACTTGTACTTCATACCTTTTGGGTGAAGATGTGATTTACAGTTGCCAAAGAGGCATGTACAAACATGGACATAACTTAGATCCTTCATCCCCCAACATGGCCTTCACGTTGCATTCCCAAATATCCCTTAAATTGCATTCCAATCTGGGATTCCTGGTGGAAACCCTTTGAAGTGTTCAAGCCCCATGGGACTGTCTTTCCTCAGAACAAAACAACAGTATGTTCAATAGTATATTCATTAGTCTTAACCAAGACGGTATGATTGAAAATGTTTCAACCTGATTTCATAGCCTGATTTTATATTTTATATAAATATATATTTTTATATTTTTTATATATATATATTCTTCTTTCGTTGCAAAGATGGCTGGTCTCTGGAATGGTGGTCCTTAGCATTGGTACCACTGTATCATTTCATGACTGCTTTTTGGTGGTTCTTTCTTTTCCCCACAGATGCAGGAGGAACACTTGAATTTATGGCTGTATGTTTAAAGGTCAGATAACACTGTATAAAGTCTGGACTGCAATATCACATGAGGGATATTATGCCATTCCACATCTAAGCAAAGCCCCATATCCTAGCATAAACACCTATAAAAGGAGGGCAGATGTAGCCCAGCACACAAGATGGTCAGGGAATTGTGATGTGAAACACAACAAGGGCAGTTCCACCAACAAACACAGAAGGGTTGGGCAGGTGTGTAGGTACAAATGTTTTTACATTCTTTTGCTAAAGTACAGCCTTCACCCTTCCTTCCAAACTTCACCTTCCATGGTTCAAACCTCACTGAGAAACTCTTTGGAGATGGGGAAGTTGGAAGGGAAAGATTCCCATGGGGTGTCTAACTTTGAAGGCACGGACATCAATGAATATTTATATTCAGTTACTTTTCTCATGTCAGAAGTTGAGCATCAGGTGTCTGGTGGCGGCTGGTGTAAACAGCTGCATGCCCAGGCATCACATGTGAACACACAGAAGGGAGGTGGGATGGTTTTTAGTAACATGAGCAGGGATGAAATGATATGCCTGGCATAGGATTTCTTCTGGAAGACAGAATACTGCTGCCTTTGCACAGATTGCCAGGCTCTCCCTGGGGTTTAGTTTTTTTTACAGTAAATATGACTTGGAAGAGCTTCAAGTTTTGGGATAACACAAGCTTTGATTTGGTACAAAAGGGGGTACCTTTCAATGGGTCAAGGTGGAGCCGATAATCAGCCAAAGCTGAAGAGCCCTACCACTAACTGAGTCTTTCCAGCCACCTCTCAGCATGTGAGCACTGATGCTGAGCCTATGTGGTTCTCAGGAGGGCTTGATATACTTTGCCCTTAGGAAATCCTTCTTTTATCTCCATCTAGAAGGAAAATGTGGGCAGCGTTGTCCTCTGAAATCTGCAGCAAGAAGCCTTTTTTTCACTGCCTTTCCCACTTCTCCGTAGCTCTCTAGTAAAATTTCATGTGGATTACATTTAGCATGCTTGATGGCTTTACGAGAAACAGTTATTACAAGGGAATTAGATGCATTTCGTGTTTGCAAATTTGCTTTGTTGTTGTTGTGCTGCTCCTAATTCTTGCCTCTGAGAAGGCAGCTGCTCCCTGCTCCTGCCTTTAGCCCTGTAGAGGTCTGTTCACTCCCGACTGCTACAGCTCTTCATGCAGCCAGGGAAGAAAAACATCTGCCTGACAGACTATCAACAGGACAAGTCTTTCTCACTAGGCATCCTGCCCCCATTATTTTTACTTTAACAGCACAGCAATTTAAAAAGAAAAACAAAATCATCTGCACAAAAAGGAGCCAGCAAAAATGGCTGTAAAATGGTCCCAATACGTGATCAGAAGTCACAGAATCTTTGTGTCCCTGGCCTCAGAAATATTAGTGTAACGAAGCTGAGAGTAAATCAGGTTTTGAGAGAGAATCCTTCAAGCAGTGGAGAAACTTTTGCCAGAGTAGTCCCACTACACCCCCAGGTTTCCAAAACTAATGTCTCCCAGTGGGCACTACCAGGCACTCATATTTCAGAGCTGCTCCTCTCCCCTTGCAAGGATAGAGCTAGGGAAACATGTTGGGCACCAAGACCCTACCTTTCCCTACCCTGCCCCGAGGCCCTCTGCAGCCCTGTTTTGTTTTAATAATGATGAAAATCTCTGTGGTAATCATTCACCTGATTTGGGCATGTGATCAAATACTTCACTCAGCAACAATGAGGTGACCATGTGCAGGTGGTGGATATAATCACCATGCTAATTGGCATACCAGTTGCAGTCGGGTTTCAGTTGTTGATTATTACATCATGCCTTGTAATTTTTTTTTAGACAATGCAAAAGTCAGGATGGTGGGGTTTAATTTTGTAGCAGCTCTCTCTTTTTGAAAATAAAACCATTAGCAATCCCCAAATTTTAACAAGTGATAGTTGCAGTGGGGAAGAGAGTCCAAGTCAGAATATTCAGAAAACTAATAGCAACAAGGAAACACAAACCATACTTTTATCTGATCTTCTGAGGAGCGTGGCCTCTGCTTGGCCAGACGTAAATCAGCCCTGATGAATGCGTACTGCCTGGGTAGTCCCGACTGAGCTATTGCCAGTACAAGTGAGAGGTGATTAGAGCAGTAAAAAGCCCCCTCTTGTAATCTTTTTTTTAATGATCCTGTGGCAGGCACCAGCAACCCTACAGTGCAAGGACTAGGGGAATAGAGGTTCATTTTTTTTCTCTGCCAGGAAAAATGCACAGTCATAATCACATAAAATTCTGCATGTTAGCCACTTTTCCTTTACAATAAAACATCTCTTCAAGATAGATAAAAATGGAGAATGTGGCATAAGCCATGATGACCTCATAAGCCACTATAGGTAAGGAATACATTTAATTCCCTTCTGTGATAAATCTGGAATTGATCTTCTGTTTATGCCCTCTTTTTAACAACAGCAGTGTGGCTACAGCTTTGGGGCCATGAAATGATTTCCGTATGGATGGTAATTTTGTCACTGCACCTGATTTGGTGAGTAGCCAAGCTTCATTTTCTATTTCTCCCTGCCTAGTACCCTGCCCTGTACCTCGGATGCTGATACAGGGTGACTAACCACCCTGGTGTCTGGGTGACACCTAGCACCCATGTTTTGGACCAGCTCTGACCACAAACTTCATATCTCCCTGCGCTGGGGAGACAGGTTCAACAGGAAAGAAGGAGATCAAGCAGCTTTCCATGTCTGAGAGCATTTATTTGTTACAGGGGTGGGAAGAAATGAACCAGTGCAGGTGGAAATCCTTCACATGGCTCCTCCAGGCTCCAGCTGCATAGGAGATGACGGGATGGTGTGACCAAATTTGCAGTGAGCCCAGTGTGGTATGGTGCTCCCAGATGGCCTGACTTGCTCAGTGTTCTTCCCAGTCACTACACTTGAAGGTGGTGCCTGGAAAACATCCAAGCATCTTATTTTTCTGCAACTAGGGTCAGCACAGCTGGGATTGGCCTTTTGAAATCCTGTGTTAGTGATACTGTGTCCATAAACCAAGGTCACAGACTGTGATACTGTGTCCATCACACCGAGAACACAGACTATGGCGTAATTTGCAAGCAAGACCTTCATGTCAGAACAGGAGAGCTGCATGCCCTTCCTCCTGAGCCTCCTTGCAGCAGATGAGCTGAGGGAATATACCCTCCCGTGGCACAGGGGCTGGCCAGCTCTGTGTCAAGGGCATTATAGGCACAGATGCTATGTGAGGATCCAAATTCAGGCACTGAAAAGGATTCCATTGCCCCATGCCCCCACCAAGTGCAGACGAAGTCCCAGTTAGACCATACGCAGAGTGGGAACCTACAGGGGTAACACAGCTGGAGACACCATCTGGGACCAGAGAGAGTGTCAAGACATCACGACCAGCCTGTGCAGCTGTGGCTGCTGAAGAACTTGGTTTTCTTTTTAACATTGCAATGGAAAACTTCAGTGAAAACTTCAAAGGCTAATAAGTGAGATTTGGAGAGTGCTTGCCGAGATTAAGTGCAGCAGGAGAGAAAGCATGGAAAGGCCTGCTTGAACCCTTACAAGGCAGGCAGTTGAGACAAGCATCACCGGCACCGCAGAGGTCAGTGCACCCCTACTGAGTAGGTAGTGGTGAGCCTTGGAGGAAGGATAAAACACCTGCCTCCCCTCAAGCACTCTCCTGGGCTGATGCAGTGGGAGTTACTTGAACCTTTACAGCTGGCAAAAACTTCCTACTGCCAGTGCTAGCTCTTGCTGACTATCACAGGGTTCCTTATTACCCTTCATGGTGATGTGTTAGTGAGCCTGGAGATAGTGACACAGATCAAAAAAGAGAGGTTTGTTTAAACAGTATTTTCACAGGCAATACACAGTTTCAATGGATAACAGCATCTAACAAACAGGAACCTGAGCAAAGGTGCCCAACAAAGCTTGGCTTTCATCCTCTGCACACTTGAAATAAATGATTACACAGGCAATATCACAAATCAAGAGGGAACACACAGGCACACTGGAACTTGAATGCTGGAGCAAAATTTTGGCAATGCTACAGTCAAGTCATGCACTGACCGTGCTGAGGCTGGGATTTTTTGCAAGTCTCTGATGAATTAAAGGGACAAATGCAGTTTCCAGCCTTTACTCAGACTGACATGAGTCATTTAAAGATTCCAGTGGCTCCTCTGAAGCATGCTTAGTTGGAGCTCAGACAAATAAAGTGCTGATGTAGCCAATTAATGAAATACAGCCTTAATTTTACTTGTGGGCTGAAATCAGTGCAATCATTAACCTGTTTGAAGCACTTTGCTGACTTAGGAGCTAAGACTTCATAAGAAGATGAATGCAGATTGAACTCCAATAGTATTTTGCATAAACTTGATAAAGCTTGGAAAATTAGCTATTTTAGACAACATAAGTGTCCACAGTCTTATGGAATAAAAGTGACACTTGTAATATCTGCATATGTCACTCCTGAGTATTGGGAAGACATGTTTTAATGGGCTTTCTTTCATTAATGAATGCAGTAACTTGTGGGGTGAAATCTAGGAAAGTGCCTAACAGAGCACATCGACAGCACCCAATAATTCAAAAAAGAAAACAAAGATGACAAACTGCAGGGAACTCAATGTCTTCTGAATGTAATAGCCAAGATACAGACTTTGTTCTGAACAACTTGATTAATATCTTCAACTCCAATGTAAAGTGCCATGGAACCTTTTAAAGAACACTTTCTTTTACAGTGCTGCTCTAACAGCATCACTCTTCCTAATCATCTGCTGGAGCAGGATTTCAGTATTGACTTGGAAAAACACTATATACTAAATCACCAAAACTATTTTCTGGAAGAACTTGCTTTTATTTTGGTGATCTTCTATCCAAGTAATAACACAGGCCAACATTTTATGACAATGGCCTGATTCCTTTTCTCTATTCAGCTTTGTTCCTAATATACTTGTAGTTTTGCCATCAAAGCAGATTAATTTTCACTCTCAGTTCACTGGTGGAGGCATCCCATTACACCGCACATAAAACTCTGTGCATGGATGTGGAAGAGCACACGTGAGAGTGTGCACAGACGAGCTATTAAGAAATTGGCTTGCTTGCCTGTTTTTTTGATTTTAAGGAAAAATAAGCCATCTCTAATTTGCTCTCAATTTCTCCCTCAAGCTGTTGTGCAAGCTAAGATAACAGCTGCCTTTGGTCTAAAACCCCCTATGCTCGTTTTCAATCTCTTTCCGTGGACACCAGCCTGTTTCCTGTGTGGCTGACACATCACCTCATGTTATGAGCCCCGTGCAGCAAGGAGGCCACGGGAAGAGGGGGCAGAAGTATGGGGATGCTGCCAGAAACAGAAATCTCCAGCAGAATGTGATGTGGCTACCATCGTATAAAAGGATACTGTAATAGACTGGATAAGAAAACTACAACTCCTTTGCAACAATTCCATTTCACTAAATGATTAGAGTATTAAAGCTGGTGGAAGCCAGCAATGAAATTGCTCCATACATCAGAAATAGGCTGTATGAAGCTTCAGGTTTTAATTCTGTATCTTTTATTCTGTATTCTGATTGGGTAGGAGAAATCTGATTTCTCTTTTTCCTGACTTTGGATACTTACATACCTTTTTTTTTTCTAGTGGATTAACCCCATTCTCCATCTGGAGGCCTGGGATTGCACCATATTTTCTTTGCTTTTACATTCAGCTGGAAAATCTCCAGCCCTGAATAGGGCTGTATGCCCTTGGCTTTGACATTTGGTTTCTAGTCTCTGCTAGTAATCAGGGTTAATTCCTTTGCTTGTCCTGATGATTTATGGGTTTTGAATTGCCCTAATTTATACAATGCTTCTGTCTCCAGACCGGCCCCCCTGTCCAATGGCTGGCATTCCAGCAGGATCTTGCTCTGTGCTGGGAATGCGAGAAGTACATCCTAAAATAGGATGCTTCTCTGCTTTGCTTTTCTCTCCCACAGGGAGGATGAGAGGGTGCAGCACGGTTGCACCAGTCACCTGGTTTTATGTCTCCTCTTCCTCCAGAGCTCAACCTCTCTTAACTTCCTCTTCAAACTGAACCTCCACTTTTCCTGTGAAAACCAGAGAGCTATACTGGCATTGTCTTTCTTTTCTCTCACAGTTGCCCTATACAAGCTGAGTAGTGAGAAAAAAAAAAAAAAAAAAAAAAAAGAAAAATTTGAATGATCAAGCAACAACACGAAGTTTTATTAAGCCCTAAGCCTCCCTCCTCCCTCTTCCCCCAAGTCTCCTTCACATGCAAAAAGAAGTACCCATCCCAGCACAAGAAGTACCTTGGAATGGAGGAGACATTGCCACACTAGGCATAAAGATGAGATCAAAAGGTTAAATGATATGAGCTTAGAGAGCCAAAGATATTAGGGTAAATAATAGCTACAAATTACTTCAGTCTCTCAGGAGCAAGAGGCAGTGTGTGCTGCCCCTGCCAAGAAGACCATTTAAGAAGCGTAGGCAAAGGGAGAAGGGAACTGTATCATGGTTAACTGAGGAAGATGATATGGAAAGTCATCTTTCTGGCCTCTTTTACAAGAGATCAGATGACTGATACCAGCTGATGCATCGCAGAGCTACTTGAAAAATGCAGTGGGTGGTAGATCCTCCAGATCTCCTCTAGAGGTTTCTACTGGGACAAGGCATTACTCATCCAGCAACCCTAAAATAAATTAAATAGATGATGCACTGAAAGTAAAAAATATAAATTCTCATATTCACTCATCCTATTTTATCTCTGTAAAAGCACTCCAGAATGACTGTAAATTACTTTTAAATAATTTTATTCTGACAGCACCCTGTCATGCCCTGTTCTTGTAAAGGAGAATCAGAGGAGTGGATTTCTTCTGAGGAGAGAGCAGTAGAGTGTACCTGTGGCAGTGGAGTACAATGGGCAGTACTGCAGGCTGCGGAAGCATATCAATGAAGAAAACATGAAAAACTCACATGCATTATGCTTCGTGCAGCTGACTGTGGGCTACCAAACCAACATTCTTTCTATGAAGCAGAAAGCTGTTGGGATTTGCTAGAAGAGATAATCAAAAAGATCATCATTTGCTTGGCTTCTCAGTAAGCTTTTGATAAGACCTCCAATGAAGGATAAGTGGAATCAAATAACTGACCACAAGACAAAGGGGAAAGTCTTTTTCCAATTAATATCTGGGTAAGTAAGAGGAAAGGATCCCAGAGTTTGCTACAATTTGTGGTGAAATACTTCCGTAGAGGAATGACACAGGGAGATATGAGTATCTGGAGCTTATGAGACTTCACATATTTATGTTTAAAAAGCGGCAACTCTTTTAGTATGTCTTATAATCTGTGAGCAATCACACACTTCACTAAAGATGGCAGATACCATATCTAAAGATTAAATGAGA
Organism: Pedionomus torquatus; assembly: GCA_013398155.1. NCBI lineage: Eukaryota > Metazoa > Chordata > Aves > Charadriiformes > Pedionomidae > Pedionomus > Pedionomus torquatus. The sequence continues at coordinate 29,946 of VZRU01017825.1, read as the reverse complement.
GAAGAGTTCAATCCCCTCCACATTAAATGACAATTGATCTGGTAGGTGCTACCTACAGAACTGAGGGGTTATCAGATAGATGAAAGAGAAGACCAAGGGGCAGTAAGTTTTTTGGGCAGTTTTGGCCAGCAAGAGGCTTGGAGAAGTGATCAGGGAAATGCCCCATGACACCGGCAGAACCAGAACATTTGTCAATGCTTTGTAAGAAAAATCAGACCGCACTAGAGAAAGTCTCAACTAAAACATCAATTTCTCCTCCTCGTAGAAGCAATCTGCAGCATCCAGAATTGAGGTTAAGTATTTGGGCTAATCACTTCACAATATCCAACTGAGCTGGGAGATTTAAAAATGGTGACCCTGGGAAGCTGGCTGGGAACATGAGGTTGCTTTAAGCAGTAATAATGCTATGAATTTATTATTTTTTTTTCTTCTCTTTTACCCCTTAATTTCCAGCTTCCAAGTTGTGTGGGTCTGGAATAGTCTTGTCAGAAGATATATAGAGGGAAAGCCCTCATTGCCCCTTGGTTTACAAGCTTACATAGTGCCATAGGCTCTGGTGGAGGAGGACTGTATTCCACAGGAGAGAAAGGTTTTTCCAAGCCTTTGCTCCTTCATAAAAGAATAGAAACATCTCAGAAAAAAAACCCAAGAAACACCCTGTTTCTCGCTAAAAATATAGCCTTTTGAAGACTGGGCAGTGGCTAAAAGTTTCTAGTTTAAATGGGAAACAGTGCATCAGATTATCTCCCTGATGTCCATGGCCTAGGGCAGGTCAGTGGTTGAGCACTGAGCACACTTTACTTGAAGGAAGGAAACTGACCAAGCAAGAAATTAATAGTGCATGTGGAATAAATTTCTTGTTTAATAGCAAGACTTACATGTGTTTTCTATGAGCTTTTTAACTGGGAGAAGGGACAAATGAATGCCTTGCCATAGATGAATTCAGTAAATCCCACGATGGTTTAAATAGGCATGGATATCTTGGCAAAAGGCAAAAAAATATTCCCTGTCAAACTAGAGGTATGAGTGGAAAGGCTGCTCTGTCCAAAGGCAAAAATCTCATTTTTTCACTCTGACCACTTACAGTGGGTTGATGAGAGTGTTTATTTGGCTATTTAATAATGGAGCACCTTCCTCATGCAATGCACAGTATTTACGCAACTGCCTGAGAGCCAGAGACACTTTCCCAACAAGCAAGGGCTGTCAGGAGACCCGGGGCAGTGTTTAAAACATCATATGTCCCTTCAGTCAGACACTCTTATCCTTCAGCAATGCAGGTTGAAAAGAACAGAGTTTGTCCCAGGGGTGCAGGTTGTTCTTTCTCATCCCTCCTCTAATGTAAATATTTTAATTCTATAAACAATAGATCAAAATGGAGTGGCCGCAGGACAAATGGCAGTAGGTAACTTATTGCCACTTGACTGCTTAAAGCACACATTAACTGAAGTGTCCCAGCTTGGATTTTAGTGATGGAAGAACTGGCTGTTTTTAAAGCAAAAAAGAACTGTTCCTTAAAGCTCAGTCTGTTTTTGAGTAGGACTGTGAAACAATTCAGTTCATTTTCCTTTCCAGTTTCTGTTTGGTGGTACTCCAAGCTTTCATACCGTTCTAGATACTGAACTATCTATTTCTACCGCTTAATGAATTAAACTCCCCAAACATCTTGAGAAAAGCCTCAGAACTGTTAGATTTACTGTTTTTCTTTGTCATCAGGTATTTGGTATTTTCTGTCTTATAAGCTAGAGTTCTAAGCTCCTGGCAAGTATAAGGAAGAAAATGCAGCCAGAGCCAGAAAGCAGCAGCAAGCCTGTCAAAGAGCTCTTGTTTCTGAGATTTCCTCCTTATTTTCTGGCCCTTGGATACATGCTAGGGGCCCAAAATCTGGTTTTACCAGCCCAACCCAAGGCCAGCTGATACAAGAAGGCTGCTTAAGCAATGCTTTAACATTTACCCTTCTTCTGCACTACTGCTTAATATGGTAGATTATAAATAACATCTTGCCCTATTATCAGCCTAACGTACAGCTGGGAACTCCGCAGGAGCTTATAGTTATGATCTCTAAAATACTCTGCTACAGAAAGCCTAAATTATTGCGCCTGCTGTCATGGGGAAAGGAGTTCACTGAGCCTCTACAGTCTGCAAAAAGGCATTTTTGAGACCCATAGGTCACTTGGGATGCATTCCTCCTGACCAGTCCCAGCTCAGGGGGTATGGCATCCCGTCTCCTGCAAGATATTGCCTCCATCCTGATGCACTGTCTCTGAAATGCGTGTCTCCTGCTCTGGTGTTTTTGTAAGAAAACTTGCAGACCAAACTACAGTAGTGTTTCCAGCTGGGATAGATGGCTGTAGCTTGGGCTGCAAATTTGGGGTAGGCAGACCTAGCAATACATTTGTCTTGCTGGGGTGGATATCCACGTAGCTGATTTTGTGCTCCAATATTAGCCTTTACTGTATCCTCTTGTCTCCCTTGCTCATGGATGACAGGGGACTCCCAGGTGCAGACATGGAATAGGTGTCCCTCAGCTGGAGCAGTCTTGGCTTTTACCAGACAAATGTGGGGAGTTAAGAAGGGAAGGGGAGCCTTTCCTCAGGGCAAAACTTGGGCTGGGACTCTACCTGAATAACTGCAAGTCCCTGTGCTGTCCCCACCAAAAGATTGCTGCTCTGGACCCAGGTATCCCACTGTTACCTTTGCTTTCTGTCTCTTTTGCCTGTGTTTTAAATAGGTACAGAAAACTTTTGGGAAGCCCTAGAAGGAGGCAAGCCAGTCCCCCTGTGCTAGGAGGATGTTTCTGCTGTGGCCTAATGGCATCTGGATCCCCAGTCCCATCCTTGTCCCCTTTGAGGCTCACAAAGACATTTTCCAAACCTATAGCTTACTATCTCCTTGCTCACTGACTCGTCACTGAAGTGCTTTACATAATTTAAACAAGGACATTTTTTAATAAGAGCTAGTATTCAGCAGAAAGCAAGCCACAGGTGCAGATGTATTTTGAACAGGGTATCCCACTTTGTCCTAGTTCAGGCTCTCTGTCTCACTGGCAGCACCCTCAGCCAGCCACCCTGCCTGCAGGCAGGAGGGTCTGCCAGAACGTCCACTGGTCATGTGTTGTCAGGCATTGGTCTATATGGACTATAATATCCAGGAAGGCTCAGGCAGTGGCTCCCACCTCCTTTTAAATGACTGAGTGATCCTTTTCCAGTAAGCCCAATCCCAGGGTGCAGCCTGGGTCAGGGCTGTTCCCAAAAGAGGGTTTCAATTGGACAACTCTATTTTGCAGAGAAGGGCATTGGTGACCTGTGCTAGAGGGCCAGAGAATGACCCATTTTATGTATTCATTGTATTTTTTTCTTAATTAATCTTCATTATTAGTACAGACATAGGTATAGGGATCAGAAGAGCCCCATGAACCTGGTCTAGTTGGGGGTGTCCCTGCGACTGCAGGGAGGTTGGACTAGATGACCTCTGGAGGTCCCTTCCCACCTGGATGATTCCATGATTCTGTGATTCCATGAACTCATTTCTAAGCAGGCTGCATGCGTCAGGGAAGGGGCAACTTGTACATGAAGAAGGGAGCCCTTGTGAACTAGAGATCTTGAGGGTTTTCTGCTGAGAGAGAAAGAGGTTAGCCAGATCCCACTGCTGTTGCTGTGGGAGCAAGGAGTGAAGCACAGCAGGATTATCTGGAGGAGACTGGGTGGAATTTTCCTAAGATTTAGGCAGCATAACACGCCGGGACTGCGAATGACTGGAGGCAAATGATTCATTGCGCTAAGTACTGTAAAGCCAAGAAAACAGATGTCCTGGCTGGACCGAGGACAGAACAACACATTGTATTTAGTAGATTTATCAATAGGATAATGAATATTTTGTTCAGATTGTAGTAAGGTTTTTTGGTTTTTTTTAATGTCCTAAAACATTATAACTAGATAAAGCATGAAATCCTCCAGTAACAGTTACCGAAGTCTTTTGCAGACTGAAACATTAACAACTTGAGAAATAAGACTTTAAATCTGAATATACTGAGATTGTTACCCAGTGTTGTGCAGTTGATTCATACCCATACATTGCCATTTATACCAACGGGACTGAATGGATCTGAGTAAATTGAATATATGTCCCAGTGATTTTGCATTGATATAGAAAGCAAATAGCTAAATTTAAAGTTAATAGTGACTGGATCAAAAGGGTCTTTTCTGGTGTTGTATGTATAAGAAGTGCCATATGCCTAGGAAAGGTGTGTAGTATTTATGCTAAAGTTTTTACTCCAAAGCCTGATAGGACTGTCTATACAGAATGATGTCATCTGGCCCAGCATGTTTACTGATGGCTATATATAACTGAAGGTTATATGATGGCACCTGCCCTCTGCTAAACACCACCCCATTAGCAAAGAAGGGTTTTATGAAGAGGTTGCTGAGAGTTTCCTCCAGCCTGGACAGAGCAAGGCAGCGGCTTATAGGGGCAAACAAAGCCTAGGACATGACCTAGGTCTCCTGCAGGCAGCCAGTACAAGTTCTGCTTGGCTCCAACCACCAGAAGGGTTGGTGAGACTCTTTGTGGGTACATTCAGATCTGCTTGCTTCAAGGAATTGTTCAAGACAGATCCAAGCATTGTTTGCAAACCAAATACTATTTACTCACTGAAAACTAGACGAAATGTGCTTTACATAGGTGTTTTCCCAAAGGACTCTCTCTGCTATTGACATCCCACAAAATATCTGGAGAGCTGTGTTTTTGGGATAGTAGCACATGATTCCTTCAGTCCTTCTGTGAAGAAACCCCTCAGCCGTACCCCAGTCAGGGTACAGACCTCTCCTGGATGGGCCACCGGAGCATTTCTGCGGACCTTTGAAACTACCAGGCACTCTTAGAATGGTGGGAGACTGAGGGGTTTGGTCCTACATGTGAAACTCTTTAGGAAGTTTCCTAAGCAAAATGCCCTTTGATGTCAAGGAATAAGACACGTGGAAGCAAAGCTATTGTGAAATGGCCTGTGGGATCCACTTAGACTCTACCTATTGCTGGTGTGTTTAGCTCTTGCTGCCCAAATCAGAAAGAAGACTTTGCCTAGGGAAAGAAGTAAAGTCCCACACACTTGCGTTTTAAGTAATAAGCAGCCACAAATTTCCCCATTTTGTGAGCATTATTGCTGCCATGTGTTCTAATGAGAGTTCAAGAAGGAAACAGGAGCCTGTGAATCTTGCTTTTGTCTTGAGTAGTTACTTTAATTGCATGGCAGGTCCTGACTTCAGTCTTCTTTGCTGTGCTCACGCTGATCCATTACTTCATAACTGACAGGTCTGTCTGAATGCAGGCATGATAGCTGTGCTCTTTCTCTGGTCAGAAACCGGAGTCGAATCAGTATAGTGATAGCAATCTTAATAACAATAAAAGGAAGAACTGTAGATAATCAAAGTGGCTTTATTTGGGGAGTAGAGGTAGTGAACACTAAAGACGACTGTGCATTAATCACTTTTCATAATACTCTTGAAAGTATCTTACCACGGCATTAATTTTAATCATTACAAGTTGAAGATTTGCTGCAGGGTGCATTTAACTTTTCACCTCTGATGGAGCAGCCCATTTCTAGAGTTAAATATCTCCCTGTTTATCCTTTCCATGGAATCCCACTCCATTTCATCTGTACAGTGCACTGTGCAGTTAGCTCTGCTGGAAAACAAAAAAAAAAAGCAAAAAAGCAAACAACCCCTAAACCCCAAAATGAGTGGTAAAAAAAGGTCAGTGTTAGTATCATGAGTTGTTTTTTCCACTTGAAAGGGAATCTTTGCCCCTTTCATGACTCGATGTGTTTTATGAATCCTACCCCCTTGAGAGAGCAGTCAGGCTTCAACAAAGGAGCTGCAGCTCTATTTCATCCTCACCAAACAAGGGCAACTTGTTTAAATGTCTTCCCTGTCCCAGAGAAGCTTGTCATTGTGACTGCCTAAAGACATGTCAAATTGGGTTAACTGCTGCTGTTGCGTTATTACTGTAAACTGCACTGTCTGATAATCAGACTGGTTGAGATAAGCCAGTCTGCTGAGCAGGCAAAACACTGGGAAATCCCACTTCGGGACAGATTATAGCAAAGCAGGCGTTGTTTCAAATGAAAGTCTCCAGATGGGATATTGGCAACTGCAGGAGATGTGACTGGCAATACCCAAGATGGTCTGATCATCAGCATCATACAACATTGTTTTCTGCCTGTCTCAAGGGTTCCTGAATGTGACTGAGAAACCCCCTCCTGTGAGATGAGCGGTTGCCACCAGTACGTGGAAGATTAGGATCTGCCAATGGCAGGCCATTTTAATTTCCTTGCAGACAGATCAAAGAAAGGAGACCATGCATAAGCCCAAGTTCCAGTGGCCCAAAATAGCACACAGATTTCGGGTTAGGATTAGCATCACTCAGCCTGCTCATTACAGCTAATGTGTCTGGGGAGCTGATCCTTACTTCTCCTTTCTCCTTCCTCTCTCGTCTGGGGCTGAATATTCAAAAATACTTTGATGCCATTTGAGATGCTCAGGTAAGTGACTAAGTTTCCAGGAGACCTGTTTCAGAGTTGTATAGTGCCTGTGACATGCCTCTGAAAATTCTTCTGAAACATGTGGGCCACAAAATGTGAGGCAGCACATGTGGAGAGGGGCAACTTGAAAGGATTTGGAGTAGAGTATATGAGGACCCAGATCTACTCTTCCACTCCTGTTTAAAACAATATTTTGTCAATGACAAGATGTGACATTGGTTCCAAAAAACAAGCAAACAACAACAAAAAAACACTTCAAAGACAGCAACTAAAAAAGGCATCTACAAATTTGAGTTACAAAACCATGTAATTTCCCTTTGTGCTTAGAGAAGAAAAATTTTTTCCCAGAAGGACCCATTACATTATTGTGGAAACTATTTCTGTCAGCTGGAGTGACTCTCCTGTCCTCTACAGTGAATGGGGTAAAGATGGAGAAAAGCAGAAGACCCTCTGCTTGGCCTTGCTGTGCCCACAGATCCTTCCTCAGATGATGTAGGATTAGGCAGGTGGAAGCATTTCAGGCCTCTCTCTTGTTCAATAGACCTTCCCTAGACCTCCTCCAGGTGGTCTTCTGTCACCTTTGAGGCCTACCTGGATAAAGGCTGCCCAGAGTTTTAAGAAAAAAAATTAAATCTAAATGATTAGTAGTTTTACAGCAGTGTTCAATGACCTGGTTTCTCCTGAAGCCGTGGATACGCTAGATGGACTGCAGCAGGGTAGCACAACTAAACCCCATGTGTGCAGAATTTACTATTCCATCCTGTGTGTCACAAAAATGAGATGCCTGGAGTAGGCTCTGAAAGTGATGGAGAACTTCTCTGTGCCCTGGGTGACCATAGCTTCCCATGGTGACTGCCAGCCATACAGGTGGCCAACACAGCAAGCAAATATCTTTATTAGTTTCCGTCTTCATATTGCTCAGCTGTCTGAGACAGCTGCTAGTCCTGGTGTCCAGAAAGCCCTGTCCATGCTGGTGTCCCCACATCTAATTTCCCTTGTGCAATTACTCTGCTGCAGTTTGACACGTGCAGTCACAAACCTCTAAACTGCTTGTCTCCTCAGGGCACAAATTCCTAGTTGGTAAAATACCTCTGGACTAGCTGTAAATAAGAAAACTTCTAGTTAGTAGCCAAGGACTTCTTCCCATGCCAGACATTACTGTAAAAGATTAAACTCCCACCTGCTCTCCTAAAGTAGAAGGATTCCAGTGCTTTGCATTTCTTCCAGATTGAACCCACAATACTTTGGAGGGACTTTTGAGTAGGACTGTGAAACCCTGTGAATGGGAATGTTCTTGGTGCTCCCTTGGACTGATGGTTTGACAAGGAATAAATTCAGATCATTGCCCCAAGGAACAAGGCATTTTCCCCTGCTGTCTCTGTTTAGAAAGCAGCAGAGAAAAATTTTGAGGATGTATGTGGAGATAAGCTGTAGAGTAAATACAAGATAGGAAAAGACAGGCTGGGAGAAGGTACGGCTTGGCTGGAAAGTTGAAATAGTCAGAAGAGTGGGATAGCTGTCAGAGCAGTTGAGTGTGCATACATGCATGCATGCTTATGTTACAGATCTGTGATGTCTGATTTTTTGCCACTCATCCAGAAATAAGTCCGAGGTTTTACCTGTGCTGTGTGAAGACATTGGGTTTGCTGTCTCATTGCCATCTAGCCGGTCTGAGCCTTATTGCGGTGATGTAGACCTAAGCTGGGTTGATGGGGATTTCTTCCCAAGCGCCGACATGGTGTGCGGCTAAGTGTCACCGCTGCCAGCACAGTGAAGGTCAGTGGGTGTTGGATGGGCAGTAGCTTCAACGACGGTGTCTCAAATGGAAGGAGACTAATTACTTCCACAGCTTGAAAATATTAGTTTACTCCTAAGTCCCTGTTGATTAGCTGGTGAAAGGGAGATGCATTCAGACTGTGTAATGTAACAGAGGGTGGTGTGGGAGAGTGCACACAAACTACATGGACCCTTCCCTCTGCACCTGCCTGAGTTGTTTTTTGCCTGGGGCTGGACCCGCAGGGCAATCAGCAGCACCCTGAGAAGAAAAGTCCCTGAGCAATGTGCAAGCAGTACCTTGCAAGCGTGAAAAAGCAATTTGCCACATTGAATGGACAAACTTCAGACTGCTGGTTAGACCCATTCTGATCTAGTCACTAGGGGGTATATTGCTTCTTTGTGTGAACACATCACTCACATAGTATTAATTAGGAATTATATGCCTTGACACCAAGAGAATAATACACCTATAAGGAAGTTATAAATGGCCCTGAAATTTTTCACTGCATCACCACTGTTACTTGCAGAAGTCTATTAGTACCTCAGAGCTTGGAAAACTTTTATATGTGGGTACAGTGAAGCCCTGAGAACAGGACTTAGTAAGGGACTCAAGATTCAGAAGTGTTTTGTTTTTTTTTTCCCTTGGTGCGATGCCTGTGCCAGTTTGCCCCACTCCAATGGCTGTAACTCAGGTCTGTGACAAGAGGTTTTGTCTGGGTCTCTGACTTTACAGTCCATCTGGAAGAGCACACTGGGACAACTTAGATATATAGAATCCTCAGCCCTCCAAAGGACTGAATTCAGTAGGTATTTGTCCAGAGGCTGTGGAAACGCCTTGTAATTTATGTATAAAAATAGTAAAGTTTCTAGAATAAGGTCATCCATCCAGAGGATCTTAAATCAGTTTGCTGGCCTCTCTTTGGTAGATGCCCATCTCCCTGTTCAAGCCAATACTTTATCTGTAAAAGCAGTGATTCCCTAGCCAATAGACATAGCAATGCACTGAATTCCCTAACTGTATAGTCAATATAGAAGAATTTTAGTCTATAGTTAATACAAGAGACTTTCTTCCACTCCTTCCTCTCCCTGTCCCTTCAACAAGGTTGGCAGTTCAGCCTTAGGACCTGCAGCAAAGGAGGAAACCTGCTGGTTCTTCTTACTGAGCATGACACTGAGAAAGGCAATCCAAAGCCACAGTCAAACAAAATGCACAGGCAAGTGCCCAGTTAGCTATTTTGCTTCAAGATCTCCATGCTGGTGTGCACCCAACTCCCAGCAGTACCTCCACACAGTGTAGAACAGTGTCCTGTGGGCCAGGTCAGTGTCTCAAACGCAACAGAGAGGCCTGGATGAGAAACCTGTTAGTTCTAGTGTGGCATTGTGTAGGATTGTCTGTGCTATTGATCTTTGCCAAACTGTGTGCAGCCAGCTAAATTCACTTCTGCCTTCCCCTACCATGGTTCACAGCTCTGGGGTGAGAGCTGGCAGAGCACCACCCTCATCTCTGTGCCCCCTTGGCTATGGTGTGGCCTGATGTCCTTTCACATGGAACCACTGGGGTGGAGGAAAGCTTTATACTGTTTTTTTCCCCTCCTCCATGTCAGTTGGTTGCAGGACCTCTCCTGTTTTGCCAAGATACATACTCCCCATTTAGATCAGGACATGTTTTCAGGTTTTGGTACTTATTTTTTTTCCCCAGAGCCTCCCTGGATGTACAATGAGGGAGGCTCCCAAACTCATTAAGGAAACATTTGTTTGTTGACCCTATGGTGCATGCAAAAGGTATAAATTAAAGGATCAAAATCTGCAAGACAAAACATTGAATTTATGAGAATTTTCAAGTCAGCCTCATGATCCTGACTCACGAGGTCTAGATATTTGGGGCTGGGAATGTATTCAAGCCTCTTTCTGTGCCCTCTGCCCCTTGCCTTTCACTCCCTCTTGGGCCCCTGCTTAACAGCTGCATCAGGAATTTACCACTTGGGCTCTCTGTTGTTACTGCAATCATGGTTAACTGATTTGGGGGGGTGAGGGGGGTCGTAGTTGTCTGGGTACAAATTTCCATGACTATTTTTAAGCCACATGAATTGCCAACAAGCTAATAGCTGGTGATTTCTGAGTTGCTGATTTGTCTGCATGTTCATAAGCAGGAATGCAAACTGGCTCCATTTTTCCAATTCAATTTTGCATGCTCTTCCCCTCTGATGTGGACTAGGGGCCCTGCTATAACTCAATTTAATTTAAAACAGCCAGCCCATTAGGACTGGAAAGCTGACTACTGAGTCACTTATGTTCAGAACATTTTAAAATGCTACTCCGTCCTGGTACTAACCCTCATGATGGCTTTGTGCCACCCACTGGTAACATGTAGCAGGCAATGAGTAAATATAATGCATTTTTTTGACATGAGATGTGCTCCCAGGGGGAATTTAAGTTAGATTCTGAGATTAACAGAATCTGGTCTAAATCCATAGATTTTCATGGCATCACTCTGGAATGATTTGTCTACAGTGGAACGAAAAATGTTTTCTCGGAGGTGGACTTCAGACCGTAGAAGTGACCTTCTTCACAGAAGGTCCAGGTTGCCCCAGCACAGACGGTCTGTGCAATTGCACTGGGCTGTGAGGAACGGCTCAAGAGGCAGTAAGCCAGTAGTCTTTCTGTGAACAAAGCGAATTAAACTAAAGAACCGTGAAAGTAGAGAAGAAAATATTTTTCAAATTGGCAGAAGCTCACGTTATGTGAACATATTATAATTTACCTCACCGGGCCCTTGATGTCTCTACGAAGAATCCTTTATACACATTTCTAGTTATATTTTTTGCACATCTTGAAAGGAGAAGATCAATGAAACCACTGGAAAAACACACAACCAAAAATCCACAAAAGTGATGTCAAAGCATTTTTCATACGGCGTATGAGTAGAACTTATTGCCACAGGATGTTTTATGGCCCAGACATATAAAGGGTGAAAAACCCAATCACTTAGTAAGGTGAGGAGATTCTATCAAGAGCTATTGAATGTGATGGCCTGGATGTGACCTCTGGCTCAGAAAATCATCAAACCACTGATGGTTGGACTGTGGGTAAAAAAACCAACATGGATCACACTTTTCCTTAGCAGCTTCCAATAGCCACTGGCAGACAGGATACCAGACAGGATGGACCTATATCATATATAGTGACAATACTTCTCCTGAGAAAAAGATGGAGATTCAAATGGAAGGGTGGTCTTCCTTTGTGCCTTGTGGTGAAATTTAGTAGTATTAGAGCTAACTAATTTATCTTTAAATTATTGCACCTGTTTTTGAATATTTAAAATGAATTTTCAGAACTAAAATACCAGCGATTTTTAAAATGTTGTGAAAATTCAGTTAGCTTTCTCTGACTTCAGAATCATGGGTAAGTTTTTTAAACAGTTTGGAATATTCTTTTCCTATGAAATAATATGTTTTGAATGAAGATTTTTATTAAGGAAGCAACTTCTCTAACATTGGAAAACCTTTGGGTTCCTGGCAGTAGAGCACCATGCACAGGTGGTCTTACTCCATAGATAAGCCACATTATAACAACTTTGGAGAGAACTCTTGCAGATCAGGGTGGAACTAAATTTTAGGTCAGACTCTGTGCTATCCTGATCAATACCATAAAGAATAATATTCCTTCTCTCTCCCTCTAATGCCCTGTAGAGACAAATCTTCAATGGACCCAAAATAGCACCCTCCAATTTGGCTTCTATGGGAGTTCAACCTCTGTAAAGACTTAAGGGAAGGCCTTAGACTTAAATGGACTGTCATGAGCAATTTTCGTAAGTAATTTTTAGTTTGATACAATTCCTTCCAAGGGATGGGGAGAATCCTTTTAGGTTTTGGCTTAGTTAAAGTTCCCTTTAGTGTGAATCTATAGGAGAGATTTCAAAAGCTAAATGGTAAATTATGCTGTAGTCTCATTGGCAGATCTATAGAGTTAGCTTGGCATCCTTTTCTGTTTTTCAATAACCTTTGCTGAACTTAATTACCTGTAAATTATACAACCCCGAGGCAGCTTGGACAATAGAGAGGAAACCAAGTTAATATACACACATTTCTCTGTTAGCAATCACAATAGTGATCAAGGAGCCTAATTAATTTTGACTTGGCATCAGGCAGCAGCTGGCATTTTAAACTCTCCGGCTTGTTTTCATCACGTCTGTGTGACTCACACCTATTGCATAGCCTTTCTATTGAGCCATCAACAATCAGGACAGAATAACCGTTCTCCAGAGCAGGGGAGGGCACAGAACAGGCAGTGCGGGCCATGCTCAGTACTGTGTGGAGAGGATGAGGGAAGGACCTTCGCCTAAGGATGTTGGGCAGCGTCACAGCTGTCACTGCTGATGGGGAGGGGGACACAGCCTGGGACAGTGGCTGATGCCCTGGCTCCTTGTTGCTGCCACAATACCAGCTGAGTCTCCTCCTTCCATAGGCTCGCCCAAACTCTAGTGGGGGAGTATGACCACCACCACCCCTGTAATAAATTCCTCCATTTTCCCTAAACCCATTTCCCACTGATGCAGAACTGTGAGATTTGCCACAGTATTTCCTGCTTAACCATAAAACATGAAAAAGTGCATTGATCTGATCTTAGGATCTGAAACAATCAGTTTTAAACAACAGACCATTAAACACTTACAGAGACCACGAGGGCTGGAAACTATGCTGTCAGTGGAGAGCTGGGAGCCTTCCTGTCTTTTCCCCTGACTGATGCAAAGCATTTGTTACAAGATCTGGGTGGGTGTGGGTCCTAGATTTGCACTTCCCTGGTTTATAAGAAGGCTGATTTATATCACTTCTAGAGCTCTTAAATTTTCCCAAATCTCTCCTCCTCCCTCATGTCTCTACTAAGAATCCCTTGGTACTGAAGCAGTTTAGCTTTGGGTGAATATAAAGATAGATGGAGAGTATTCATGCTGACGTATAACTTTTCCTGAAAGTGTGCTGTAAATATAGCCCATGTCGGTCTGTGATGGTGTGACTGTAGTTCTGGTTGTCTTTTGGCCAGAGCACTGATGCATGCTGATGGGCTCTCTTCAGTGCAGGCCTTCACTTTCCTCCATGCTATCTCTGCTGCTGTGGTCTGCTGGCCTCAGCTCTGTGCTCCTCTAAACTATTTCTTTCTCATCCTTCAGCCTTGTCTTGTTGCTGCAGGAAGGCACTGGATATTGGGAGAGTCCGGGGGAAAAAGAACAAAAAAATCAGTCACTGCTTCAGAGAAGGCAGTGATGAAATGAGTGCTCAGCTCTGCCTCAGACGATCTGTCCAGTGGTTTGCAGATGGAAAATGAGTCCCTGCCTCCCCCCCGCACACTGTGCCCATGGAGGTAGTTGTGTTGGAGTTTGCAGATGCTCCTCTATGCTCTTTGACAGCTCCCATGTGAGGGACTCAGAACAGGGAGTTTGCCTTGCAGCTCCATGAAGCTCCATGAAGCACCCTAGCCCATACATGATCAAGAGGAGCACCATCTTGCATTTTTTCAGTGTTTTGTAAAATCAGCAATCCAGATGCACAGCTGGGTGGGGAGGCCAGGGAGCTGGTTGATAGCACACCCAGCACTGCCATGGCTGGGGTTGACTCCACCACCATCATCTACTGCTGGCCCACCTAGCACTGCCTCTCTCACTTTTCCTCTCGAGTCATGTACACCAGCAAAAATTTGGCTCTGTCTCTGCTCTCAGCAGTAGCCAGGGACTGTGTGTGGTCCCCCCTGCACCTGCAGCACCCCAGGCAGGTGGCTGCCCTTGGCCCAGAGAAATGGCATTCTCAAATATCTGGTTTCCTTCCAGGGTGGGCCCCTTTCCATTGACATGAGGGCACTGTGCCCTTTGCAAACATTTATTTTAAAATGCATTTAAACAGACCAGCCCTGCAAAGTTCTCCATGGCTGGCTAGCATCTGGCTCTCCTCCAACAAACACGGTGGGACAAAAGCAGTGTTGACGGACTTCTGCCCTTGCACCCTTAATCATCTTGTCCCCCCTTTGACAAATGAGCTCCTTCCAGCAGATGGTGGAGAAAAGGACTGCAATACAGTGCGAGGAAGGGTGGAGTGGATAGTCAGAGATGGAGACAAGGGTCTTGGGAAAGAACACATGTATCCTATCGAAATAGAGATCAGATTGTTTACGGAAAACAGCTATGGAAACCCAGCACGAATGTAGAGAACCAGATGCTCAGCCTGCCATTACTCCACACCAGCCTGGGGGTACAGGACAGCTGGAGCACCAGAGTTGCAGGGGGATCCATGGGCTGATGAATGCACAGACCGTGTGAAGTGTCTTCACCCTCTAGTGTCATCGACCATCATTTCTCCCAACCAAAGATCAAGTGTCCCAAATCGTTGCAGAGTACTGTCTTGACACTGATGACTTTATCTCTGTAGTTTATTGCAGGTAGCACTGCCCTTTCCCGATGAATTGATGCCAAGTCGATTTCAGTAGAGTGCCTTACCTTTTGCAGGAGCACAGGTATGATGGTTGTCCTGATTAGGAAGTGATGGCAGACTTAGCCCAGCTAACTAATTTCTAATTGATGAGTGGGCTACTTCAAAATATACAAGGCAAGGGGCTGGACCTATTTTTCAGTGTGTCACTCTCTTGCTATGGGCTCTTTTCTTTACTTTCACCTTCTCTATAAGCATGACAGCCCTAAGCAGTCAAGAACATAACTAAGAGATACCGAAATCATGCAGAGCATGTTTGAAACACTTTTTTCCCTCTCCTCTCCATCCTTTTCTAAGAAATGCAAGTATCTCATATCTGACTACAGAATATAGTGCATTTTCAGTACACCAAATACTGCAAAGACCTGTGGCCAGACTGGAAGACACAGGAATGCCAACTTTATTATGCTGTACCACCAAGTGTCCTTAAGGCCAGATGTGTTGTTCCTCCAGAACACAAGTTGAAAGCTTGACCTCGTGCACAGCCAGTAACCATAGCACGCAGATATCTACTCTTAGGTGTGCAGAAGCCCTACAGCTGGGAGGACACCTGGGTAATACCCCTTCTTGGTGCCCTCCTTGCCCAGGCATGCAATTGACAGGCTGCTCTGGAACTCCTCAGGAATTTTCCTTCAGCTTCAAAGATGGGTGTAGGTCTTCCCTTTTCACCTAAATAGAGCAGTCTTAAAGCCATAAAGGTCAGTTCGTCTGAAAAACTCAGTAGAGGTGATGAGGTGGGAAAGTGAGTGCTGTGCTTGGAGCAAGAATTATTTATGCAGCGAATATTTCATACTCTTCCTAACTGAGAGGAAGGTCTATGGCAGTTTTGTGGGGAGAGTGCCTGGCCTTTGCAGTGTCCAAGCACTGACAGAACAGCAAGGAAGCATACTCTTCTAGCCTGAGGTGAGACACAATGACCTTAGCAGGCACGGAGCAGAGGTGATAGTGGTATGGGGTGACACAGTGAGTCCTTTCCTGGAAATGGGACTGAGGACAGCT
Source organism: Pedionomus torquatus (assembly GCA_013398155.1). NCBI lineage: Eukaryota > Metazoa > Chordata > Aves > Charadriiformes > Pedionomidae > Pedionomus > Pedionomus torquatus. The sequence continues at coordinate 14,163 of VZRU01017825.1, read as the reverse complement.
ATAAACTATATGCCGTGATACGTTGATTCAAAATAAACCCAGACCGGGTGTATAAAGTTACAGGGAGGTGTTGAAAAGCAAACGCCAACATCTGTGTCCTAAAGAAAGTGTCGCTGTTGGTAGAGACCTTGCAAACTATCCTCTCATGTGCAGTCGCTGAGCTGGGATCTGGAGTCAATGCAAGATGATATACATATGTATAATAAAAGAAGTCACCTCTCAGTGCCTCGGTGACCCCAGGGCCCCAGCTAGTGTGCTGTGCTGCCAGGAGGGAGGCTGAAGGCTGCCCAGGGCTGTGTAGAGCAAGACTGCACCAGTCACTTTTGAAAAGAGGTGCTTTGCCTGTTCACCACCTGCATGCGCTGCTTCACAGAGGGAAGCATAAGGAATTCTTGCTTCTGGTTGCTGCTGCTGTAAGCCTTGTCCCTGAGCCCAGCATGTTAGGTTGTTGCCTTGGGACTGTCTCAAGCAGATTTTGCAGCTACAGCATGTTAATTTTTCTTTGGTACTTGCCAGTCACAAATAATTAAAAATGATGAAGATTTTTGTATAAACTAGTTTGAGTTCAATGAAGAAAGTAGTGAAGAGCTACTCAGGAGTGAAGAACTCTAGAAAAGTAGTTAAGGCAGAGATATAACATGAAGCACATGTGCAGTCCTGCTGAATTCAAATGAAACTTACTAAAGGCTCTCCTGAAGCACAGCCAGCTGATCCATCCAGGTACATCATGCAAAGGCAAGGGGAATTACTCACATGCTTAGAATTAAGCAGTATGCTTTGTCCTCTGGTGAATTTGAGTCTATGTTCTCCATTTACAGAAAGGTGGTTTCAGAAACAGTTTACACGGTGTTCTGTGCTGTCTCCAGGCACACACTGGGTAACTGCATATGCAGATGGTTCAGTCTGTGCTTAGGCAACAAACGAATTTCATCCAGATACCAGTTTAAAGTGGGCCTTCAGGTGGAATTACGTCCAATTTTGTAGACCCTGTTTTCCTTATGTAGCAAGCCTACTTCTGTATTTCTGAAATAGCAGCTGGTGACACAGCATTATATGTAATGCACAGTAGCAGCAGGTTAAAAAAACACTATAAAAGAGCTAAAATATGTCATCATGAAAGAATATGAAAAATCCATGAAAAGCAACAAATATATCCTTGAACTGTTTTCTTTATTCTATTTCATTTAGAAAAATTAGTCTTAATTTTCGGTGATTTTTCTCATTCTTCTCCCAGAAGTTATTCACCATTCCCTGTGAAATCCCTTAGGTACTTGCAGGTCCACACTAGATGCCACTTTGCCCTGAGTACTATCCTGAGTTGTCTGAATGACAGCTTAATCCTTGTGGCATAGGTCATGGCTCATTGTGCTGTTCATGATATCTAAGTCCTCAAGCACCTGTAGGCCGTAAATGGCATCTGTCAAATTAGGGAAAAATTATATGAATACAAGTTAAATCCTGCTGGAGCTTATTTCCTG
>VZRU01017825.1:0-12657 GCA_013398155.1 Pedionomus torquatus | reverse complement strand
AAAAAAAAAAAAAAAAAAAAATTAAAAATATGTGGGAATTTGGAAATTTTATAGGATTGAAAGGTTAGGGACTGCTGTTGGCTCTTGTTGAGCTTAAAGTCTGGTTGGACTTCACCAGGCTGAAGGAATGCTTACTTTTGTGGGTGGAAGCTCTCTCCTTGGGATGTGGTCACGGAAGACAGTCAGTACGTTATGCTGTGGCTAGGCAGTGAAAATAGGTATATCTGTGTATGGGTATGTCTGCCCTGGCTCCCCATGGGTGAGCAGAAGTGGCCCCACTTGGGCTGCTTTGCTCATCCCAGGCAATTGCAAAAGGAGCCAGGCTTGGTCTGAGTGCACCCTACTGATCTGGAGATTTCTGAGGCCTTGGTTTCGTTAGCCACGAGAGGAAAAAGCATGTTATCTCCTCAAGTGACACAAAGCAATCGGGTTAATTTGAAAAATGTTCAAGCCTCTATCTTATCTCATCTTGCAGCTCCTTCTGCCTATATTTTATTGTCTGCTTCATGCAGACATACTGGAATTAAAAGAGAAAAATAATTGATTAGTGTAATAGCATGAAGCCTACTTAAACCCAGGCAGCTGAGAGCTAAGGATGAAACTCTGTCTTTGAGGCAGTTGTCGTTTTGCCTAGATAATGTGGCAAGGGGGGCACTTCAGATCAGGCAGGCCAGGCTTTCATCACAGGGTGTTTCACAGTGCAAATCAGTTTTGTGCCATTTGTTCCTCTCTGCAGTATAAGTTGGAGATCTGGTCTGTTCTCCCCAGGGACGGAGTTGAGGAAGGAAAAAAGAAGAACAGGTAAGACATGGCCATCCTGAAGTCACCCCACCAGGTCTGAAACCTGAGCAGCTCTGCAAGGGGTGCCATGATGTCCCTGGTGCAGTGTGAGGCACAGCAAGATGGGCACCGAGGACATTGGACTCACTGGACATGAGCCATCCTCCATACGGTTTAGAAATACTGAGGTCCACTGGATCACAGCACCTCTTGCTCTCAGGGGACTAGGATTGGCCCCCTGGAGCTGAATTCATATATGGCCTTGAGTTTTCAGATTGGCAGCACTGGGGTTACATCAAAATCCTTTCCCTTTAAAAGACAGAGATGCAGCTAGTGGCCTTTTCCTTTCCTCAGAACAGCAGTCTGAGCTACTAATTTTAAGTGCAAATATTTATTATCCACTGCTAATTGGGGATTGGGTCAAAGAGAGCAAATGTGAAAGGTAACAAAAGCCTGTGTTCAGTAAGTACAAAGCCACTCATTTCACACAGCTGAGAATTAATGTAGAAATCAACTTGCTCTTGATGTCTAGATCTTGAGAAGAGTTCAAGACAGCAAAGATTGTTAAAATGAATAATCTCAGCCCTCTGGTACTGAGTTCAGTTACAATACTTCTTGAATTTTTCAGTCTAGCAATTATCTGTAGGGTCAACATGGTTTTGTCTTGCAGTATAGGCAAGCCCTTTTAATCTTTTATGAGCAGGCAGAGACAAATACTAAGAAAGATAGCTGGTCTGTTGAAGAAATTATGACAAATGTGTCTGTGGTCTTGTGGGATAACACAGTAGTAGCAAATTACAAAAGAAAAGCACCTGCAAATCAGAAGCAGCTAGCTATTTCTTCTGCATTTCTTGTGCCACTTGCACACAGTGAAACAAGTGAACTACAGACCAGCAGCACAAAACTTTCTGTTTTTTAGTTCTGTTTAGAGTGTTAACTTATTGCCATTTTATTTTCTAAAGTCTCAAGTAAATATTAAGTCTCATAAAATGTATAAGCTTGGATAAAATAATCAGCATTTCCAGAAGTAGTCACAATTTTGAATACTCAGTTTTTAGGTATCCAGAATCGGATTTGCGTAGGCAATTCTATCATGTATTTTGGACATGAGTCTGAACTCAGTGGCTTGGGCATAAGATGCATGTAGTCATGGGCATCAGCAAATTTTGGGTCAGAGTGGATGGGAGGGAAGGGAAAATTAGGATCCTGCCATCTGTTGACACATCCTTAGTTGTGCTTCTGCCTGATTTGTACACCCAGCAGCAGTTTGCCACATTACTGGACAATGAGAAAAAAAAGTGGCCACGAGGTCCCTCTTGGAAGGACTGTGCTACAGGGGCAGTTGGAGCCCTGGCCAGCCTTGTGCCATGTCCAGCAATGTGGGGCATCTAGAGCAAGAACTGAGAAACATGTTTGGCTTAATCATGCTTCCTGGTGAACTTTTCTAAGAAAAGTACAAGCATTAAGACTGAGGTAGAAATTTGGACACGTATAGACAGTCAGCACATAAGCCTTAAGTATTTTTCTCATTCATATTTTTTGCTGTTGAGTCCACCCACAATTTTCTTTGTTATATCATGTTGCTTCATCATCATTTGTTATATCATGTTGCCTTCACCCTGCCAAGGGCTGTTGGGGAACGGGAATGGCCAAATTGACTGCAGTGATGGTGGTTCAATGCCAGGAGATGGTCTCTGTTGCCAGCTGGATGCCACCAATGTAGGTAATGCTTGTAGAGAAAGGCAAATTAACTGTTTACCTAATAAAAGTAGATATGAAGGTCATTAATCTGGTCAGAATTAGCACTACCACAAACACAGATATATGACTATGCTGCTTGGAGGGGTGGCTGGGTGCTCAAGACCCTGGATCTCCTTCACCTTGGTACAGAGCTAGAGTAAATATCACTGGGGAGATGAAGCCAGTCCTGAGTAGACCAGGCTGGAGCCAGGCAGGGTCCAGGAAAGCCCTCTAGCTCTGTTGGTATCAAAATGTCAGCAAAAGAAAACTCATTCAAATGTGGACCAGATTTTTAAATTCACTATAATATTTATCTGTGGCCTTTCAAGGAGTGAGGACAATGGGCCTCCATTTCTCATCATGTTGCAGTAGAAGGCTACTGAGTAGGAGTATCTGGATCTCAGTAGTAGGGCCTACTGAAAAGGAGTAGAATTTGTTTCAAAAGAAATGTAATAACCTTAAACATTGCACCATATTTTGGCACCAAAGCATAGACATTGATTTCAGTTGGATACCTGTGTAGCAGTGTCCGATGTCTTCACACCTCTAAAGAATCAATCAACAGATCCGCAAGCCAAAAAAAAAAAAAGTCATTTTCCAAAGGTACTAGAAATTATTTAAGAATTCATCATTCTGACTAGGCTGGAGTCTCTCCTCAGGTGAGCTGTGATCAAAGAAAAAAATAGCAGAAGGGGATGTTTTAACACTTTAGTAGACACGAGGAAACTCTGTCAGTGTGAGATTGCTCGTCTGCTTTAGAATGAATTGTCAAGTATTCCTGTTGCCCTGTGATGGCTTGGCATTACTGGAATGAAGACGTTCCATGCTGAGAGAAAGATCCTCTCCCTCAAGTATTCTCTGATTACAGGGAAAAAAATTATTTTCCTCATTGCTCTATCTGTCATTTAGATAGTGAAACAAGATGTTCTAAGTAACTTTTTTGTACCCTTGACCCACTTCCCTCAACTTCCTCTAGCTCTGGAAATGCCCTAGTCATCTTCTTTGCAAAATCTTTGAGGGTAATTATTTGTTCCACAACTTCTTTGTGTTATGTGGTCTGGAATCAATCCAGAAGCAAAACTTCTACATCAGAAGAAATTTCAGCACTTACCTTTTATCCTTGCTCAACATCGAAATTCAAAAGGCTAGCATTTACCACAAAATGAAGATCTTTATGTATTTAATTTTGCAAATACTAAGAGCACCTTTAAGTGAAATATTCTTTTTGGAAAAGGCCCCTGTGTCTTATTTTGATTAGGTTAAGACATCTTGGTCTGACTTCTTTGTTGTTTAACTTTTAGGTAAAGACATAAGAAAACTTAGATTATATAGGTCTATCATATAAAAGGCATCACTAGTTTTCCATTGAAAACTATAACTAGTCATTAAGTAATTTCTCTATTGGCTTTTTATTTTATCAGATCAGAGTTTTCTGAAGGAAAAAAAAAGCCTGGAAAATTTCCAGCCAGTGTTACTGGAAACAATGTCCGTATGCTATGTCCATCTCCTTTGAGGTCATCGGTCTGGTTATTTGTCAACAGGGATGTAGGACAATGAATATGCCCCTACATAAGTCAGCAATGGCAGCTCTTTCAAAATAAGCAAAGTTTATTTAGCACAGGCATAAAATCCAAAGCTAACAGAAGCTAAGCAGAATATGACCCTGTGCAGGCTATGAGGACTATGACAAACATTGCTAGTTTGGCTAGTCTGCAAAACTGGCTACAAAGGGTTTGCTAAAGAGCAGGAGCCTTAAGCAGCTGAGGGCCCTGGCACAGTGAGGCATGGCTTCCCAGGAAGCCCATCGCAGGACACTTCCATGGCTCTGATTGTCAGGAACTGCCCATCTGACCTCTGCCTGTCCTCGGGGCAGGTTCTCAGGGCTCCCTCTGGGAGACAGGATGTGTCTGCTCTCCCTGGCTTCATGATGAAGCGTCAGCTCCCTTCATTAGCTCCAGTTCTAAGTGTACAAAGGGGTAGATAACCAAATTGCGCCCTGCCAGTTCAGCTGCCCTAGTGCCAGGGGGAATGTGCATAGACCAAGAGCCCATTGTTGTTAACCAATTTAAACTGAAGCATAATATACACCTGCTAAAATGATGTTTTAATCATTGCAGATTATAATGTGTGAATAACAGGGAAATAGTACATTTGCATGTACTATTGCGTGTCAGTTTTAACACGAGAGTAAGAAATTAAAAGGCCTCTCCCAGCAGAAATGCTCACTTTGAGGAAGATGTCACATCTGCTGCTGAGTCCCATCCTATGCTCCGTGTTCATCACTACCATGTAGTGCAGACACCAGACAGTGACACCATGCCACTGGTGCACTGGCTGCAGCTTGAACCCGCGAGTCGGCTCGTGGAGTCAGGATGGGCAGCTCTCCGGACGCTGACTTATGATCACACCAAAAGTACCTCGGAGGGTTGATCTGAAGGAAAGCCAGGGAAACCAGTTGTTACAAATGCCAGATCTGTGCCCCACCAACACATTCCAAAATACAAAACTCACGCAGGCAAAGTGTGAGGACGCAAAGCACTTTCCTACTCAGTATTGGAGGCACAGGGCACAGTGATAATACTGCCCTCAGGTCCTGTGCTGGCCTCATGCAGGCTGTGGAGCAGACCTGTCCTGAGCTGATATCAAGCTTGCAAGGACAAGTTACTCTTTCATGGATTATTTTTTTTTAACAAACATGGGTGGGTAAAACAAGTCTGTACCGGTTCAGAGCTCCACAGCCCTGTGAAGGTGATAGGTCTGAAGTAAGGGGCCAGCAAAACAGGTTTAACACCTCAAACCCTGAGGCCAGTGACCGCTGGTTATTCCCAGACAGACACAATGACAAATGCCATTACAGATCTCAGTACTTGCAATTATTTGATTGCGTATTTCTCACCTGGCCACAAGGCAGGAAGGCCAGTTATCTCTTAAATCCCTTTATCTAGGACAAAGCAGCCTTATTCTTGCTAATATATCAGTGTGTTTGTTTCCCCAGCTGAGAGAAACAGAGCTTTTCTTTTGAACGCTGAAGAAATGTGGACCATGCCGTGTACTGAGAGCTATGACTGAAAAGTGACGAGAGCAGGAATGCTTTTGTATACTAATGTCTTTGTCTCGTGCTGACTTTATACCCGGGCCTGATGTCCCACTTGTCTGCCCAGTACTGCCTGGTCTGCCCTTGCTCTTTGCAAGGCTGCTTCATGCATGTAGGATGGAAACTCTCCTCCTAAATCAAGATGTTGTGATGTGGCAAGACGTGATCCGGTCACATCAGTCCCTCAGATATGTCTGGAGGGGTATTTACGAATGTGCAGAGCACCCACACTGTTTTATTTAAATTCATTACCCCTCTTTAGTAACTTTCTCTATTTCTCCTCCCTCCACCTTGCTCCTGTATCCTGGGGCAGGCTTTGAGGGGGAAAATAAACAAGACCCTTATTAATCAAGGCTGAATGTCAGGTTTTTCATTACAAGACGAGAAATAAATTACAAGAAAGAACAATGTAAATAACAGCACTCCAGATGGAAACTGGGTAGTTTTCTAGTGCCTGGGCTCTGCTATGCAAGAGCACCCAAACGTGAAGTTCAGGGACAGGTATACAGCAGCACCTGTGTGTTTGCTTTGCTTTCTGGCGGTAAATCTGGGTGAGGTCCCTGTGCCATTGTCCCTTCTGGCTATGGCAGGTAACAACTTGAAGGGCTGTGGGTCATGTTTTGGTGTCACAGGGTCCTGTATATAGCTCCTTATCTTTAAATAGCCACTTCCCCCTCTGCTTCTGAACTACTGCTTCACTAGAAAATTTCTTTCTTCTCTCTGCACTCACTGGTATTCAGAATTTTAAATTAAAATACAAATTCCATAGATGGCTTCATTAGGAGGTGGGCTCCTGTCTCTGATTCATCTCTGTCAGCTTGTTAGCTAGTGGTCCTAATGTGGGTCGTTTAATGACTGTGCCTGCTGATCTACAAACACTGCATACTAAGTAGTACCAATAGTATAAAAAAAGACTTGTGTCCTGTGGAGCTTGTGATCTATAGTGTGTTACCAGTGTCCTAGAGACCAAACAAGGTGCATCGAGAACATTGATGACAGACTTGGGAGAAAAATGGTTTGTCTAGTCCATCTCTAAACCACCAGCAATTATTGTATTAAAAGCTTTGGTTTCACAGCTGGTCAAAAAAGCTCCATGTAAACATTATTTCACTGAAAAATTACACTCTGGTATGTTTAGATGAAATATTGAATGCAATTCAGTGAAATACATATATTTCAATAAGCTTGCATTTAAAAAATGAAAATTAATTGCTTGGGTTCTTTTTTGACCTTATCACAACAGAATAGTTTCATATCTATTTTTATGTTACTTAGGTTTGAATTAACATGTTACAAATTATGAAAGTTTATATTACTTATATTTTCACGGAATTCAGGTCTTGTCAAAGATAGGCAACAATCTTGTTTGACATGATTATGGATCTGGTTGACATAGGTAACTGTATTGATACAAGAGTTGACATCTTTGAGGCATCCTGCATGACAATTTGAATAAAACACTTAAATTATGCAATTTATGGGGATCAGACTAGATGAATTAAAAATCAATTTACTCATGTTTCTCAAAATGCAGTTGTCACCAAGGAAGTATCAAAGAGCATGCATAAGGCTGAATCTGGTGAATTTCCTCATACACCTGTTCATTGTCATAAAGTATTTTATAAGCCAAATACAGATATAATCTTGTCATGGAGTCATCATCAAATTATGAAGATCAACAAATGCTATAGGTTTGGGCATTATGAGGAACACACTGGGATGTTAAACTGCACACTTAAATAATTATTCTTAAAGGATGAATTAATCTTCTGGACTGAAGCTAGTATGACTTCATGTTTGCAGGAGGGTTTTTTTTAATGAATTGTTGTCTGAGACTGCATCTAAAGCAACAACATGATTGTGGACATATCTAACTCATATGAGAGACCAAGGGACCTGCCAAGGAACTCACAACTTAGTGTGATCATACCAATTCCCATCGAATGGCCATCAGTGCATCGAGCAGGTACAGCCGAAGGGGCAACTCTAGACTGTATCAATCAGTATGGCCTGTAAACCTAGTTTGATTTTGTATTTTTTTTTTTGTTTTGTTTTACCAAAAAAGAAAGAACATGAGCAGAAATTATCTTACTCTTTGTATGGTTTTTGCCAAATATAGCATCAATTACAGGCTGACTTTCGCATGATTACATCTGCACATTGTCAAGGGGCATGGAATGAAGATCCAGTCCTTGGTTCTGTGAGGGCAGGAATCCAGGTCCCCCATCACTTTCTGTTCTGTGATAAGAGGAATTTCAATGACCTACTTGTTGCTTCCACATCTCATCCCCTGAAAATTAATGTAAGGAAAACATGTCACCCAAGAGAAGTGCTCCCTACTCTCCAAAGAAATGTTCACCTATAATTTAAAAAAAAAAAAGGAATAGCAAACAGTCAACCTGTCACTTTTTCCTTCTCCAGAGGTTCTTCATTAAAACCTGGATAATCAGGGGAAGTAGCAGCCACACACCAGAAGTACACATAAGAACTCTGTGTAACAAACACACGCATGCACATAAAAGCATTCCAGCTGCACTGTCAGCTTTCTCCTACCTTTCATTTGTGCAAGACAGTGCCTTGCCTTTGGATATCTAACTACGCTTTCTACTTTCTTTATTAAGAGACATGAATATGAATCTCTCTCTTGATCTTCATTACCAAGTCACCAGCTTCTAGGTAATGCTTTGAAAATCTTCCTTCATCCAGACAGCAGCGGTACCATCACTACTGGTACCTTGGTTTTTGCTAATCTAGCCTCTGCCGTCATAGGGTTTGACTAGATTGATACTTATTTTCTTGGGAGATTTGTGGTCCAAAGCACCGCGTCTTCAAGTGATCTGGAAACTGAGAATACTTGTTTGAGATGATAGTGTCACCAGCTTGAAAAAGCTGTTTTATTTCCATTCCAGGCTTGGCATGGATGATGAAGGTAGGATTTGACCAGAATGGTCTCTGGTGTGTGCATGCCATTGACAATGACAGAGAACAGGGCAGGTCTCAAGCTATTCTTTATTTGTAGCAAATCTTTCAACTTACATGGCTGTAGCCAACAAAGTACTGTCTGCAGAAACAACACTGTTTTGCTACCTTCCTGTGAAAACCTACTATCCAAGGATTGATGTGAGGCCGTTGAAAGGATTTAATAAGATCTACACTGGCAGGCCTTGAAACATTCACCCCACAGGTGCAAACTACTTCTCTTGGAGACCACAGGTCTTTCCCCGCTTGGTAAGTAGACCAAAAACAGTCTACTTACAAAACAAAGTGCTGGATTTTCCTAATAGCTTTTTCTTTCAACACAAAGTATTGACTAATCGCAGAAAGTTTAATAGTCAGTACAGTCATGTATATCATACATACATGTAGATCATGCATGTATTTACAGAGGTTTCAAGGAAGACACATATTATTTTGAACTCCATCCCTCGTTGAAATTCAAGACAGAAGTTGTGTGCATTTCTTAGCCAGGAGACTACAGTTTTGGGTAGCCTTGAAAGATCTTTAAGAATCCAAGGGGACCCTCAGAAGAACAGAGATGGGGAGCCAGGAATTAGACTGGCACTACATAGACCTATGGTCAAGAGTACCCCAAGAGAAGGTCAAGCAGGGATCAATACAGTGCAGGAGTTTCAAAAATAGCACAGTTTGTGGTTTACCCTTCAAGCCTTTCTCTGACGTTTTCTCACATTAAATAACGAGACAAGTCTCATATAGAAGTTGCCATAAAAGACTTTAGAGATGTAAACATACACTGATAAGAACAAACCAAAACTTCTCTTTATGACAGAAATGTTTCTGGTGTTAGGTCACATCAACGTATATCCTTTGCTATTTTAGCCGGTCTTATCAGCTGGGTTTCTCTTCATTAGGTGCAAGTATTATTAGTGTCAGAGTTTTTTGGTGGTTCTTTAAATTTATAGGCCTTTCTTATCTTTTAATGAGTACCTCTCATGTTTGAAGTATAAGCAGCAAAGAATCCAGTGGCAAACTGAAAGCAGGGAAGTACCTTGAAGAGGCTGGTTTGCTATCAAAAGTACATTACAACAGGTGGATGGTCTACTTTGTTATGGCAGGGGACACAGAAGACCAGTCCTCCTTCCCGAAGACACTCCTTCCATGGAGGTTCTAGACACACAGTAGAAGCACTGCACTCTGTAGCACAGCTACTCTGGAGTTGGAACCTTGATGACCTTCTAGGCTGATGTACAACCTGATCTCTCCTGCATAGTTTTGAATGAAAGACAGAGAGGTCCTGCTAATGCCTACCTGTACAGAAGCAACTACATTGAATCTATTTCCTATAAAGTAATAGTTAGGGCAGGGGCAGCTCTGATTGCCCCCTGATCTGGTGTTTCATGCGTCTCATCAAGGAGACTCATCAGAGCTATCAGACACTTGAAAACTCTGGCTGTAATAATCATGTCTTTAGTTGCTCAGGCTTCACTGAGATTTTGTAACTGGGGAGATGGAAGTATCACAGAATATATGGGTAACTAGACATCAAAAAAGACCATGGATTCTGGAACACAACAGTTGTCTGGGAGAAGAGAAGCAACAGTACCTTCACCTTCAATGAACTCATGCAGCCCACTGCACTGAGCACTGTCCCTTCCCTCTAGTTGTACTGCTGCTGCACAAGAGGAAACCAATAAAGCATCATCTCTATCATTTAAACACTTTGAGGTTGCACTCTGCCCACTCAGGCACAGATATCACTCCTGGGGAGGAACAAGTTCAAGTGCATCAGCTGAGCCACAACAACGAACTTTATTTTGCCTTGGTGTAAAAGGCAGCAGTTTAAGAATCAGTCAAAAGCATCTGTCTCAATGCAATTGTGGCTAGAAGTGTGATGATCACACTGTACTTCAGCTGCTGCAGAAGAACTTCTCCAGCACAGGAGCTCAGCTATACCTAAGGTCTCTCACACTTAGTGGGTAACCCCATGACAGCAGCAGACATCAAAAGATCATAAATGAAAGACTGACTTATAAAACTGTCATTCTATCATTGCTGCAACTTCATGTGGTGAGCTATGTTGTACAGCAGGGAAAGGAGATAAACTAACTTCTGAGGGCACTGAGTGGCTTCCTAGGTAGGGGATACCACAGAAATGGGGCCCTCAGCTGTGGCTGGGAAGCAGACAGCTGCTAGGGGCTTTTGTCTCCGGGTGCAATAGGGACTTCAGTGCAGCTCTGCAGCAATGTGCATATAAACCAGGCAAGTCCTTTCCTTACCTCTGCCCACCACAGAGGGGACAACCTGTATCCCCAGACATCTATCAATAGGCTGCTGAGGTCTCAAATGCTAATCTCCCCTGCCTCCTCCTCCAGACCTTCTCTCTTTTGGGGTAAAGGGAAAATCTTGTGAAGCTCCTTTTGCGTGTTGCATGCTGGACACCTATGCCAGACGGTCCAAATACAATGGAACAGCAGCTTTAGTGTCCACTCATAAAGGTGGTTTCATGTTTAAGAGCTTAGAGCATGTCATGACTTTGCTTGATAAAAGTATTTGTAACGGATGATCATACTGGCAGAGAGTCAAAACCTGTGAGCTGCAGAGAGCACATATTGTTTTTTCAGACATGTAGCTACACACAGAGTATAGACAGGAATCTTAATTAGTTATGTTCTTTTTTTCAATTGTTTGGGTTTTTTTTTGCTAGAGCATCAGTCCCCAACACTATTATCAATTTTAACACCTCCACACAGTATCAAAACAAGGGCTCCTCAATGTCCTTCAAAACTCACAGAAAAGAATCCCACATGACCACATTTAGGAAGGGGGTCCAGCACAGCAACACAGGCATTATTTAGATCCTCTAGGTCTATACATGAACACAGAGTAGCCCTCTCAAAGTAACCTGTCTACACTGCTGATCTACAAATAGGAATGTGTACATGCCTCAAAGATTGTTCAGGGATGCCTTAGTCATACCTACTTGCCTTCTAAAGGGCCGTTAGACATTAGATATATTTGTTGTGTCCTAATATTACATTCTTCTCTGCATTGTCCCTAAAGAATGGTGTTGGTTTAAGAACAGAATTTCAGGAAGGACCATGGTTATTAGAACAGTGGTGTTGTTTGTGCCCCACTGTGTGTGCCGCATTGCTTGGTCCATAATGCTGTTGATGTAGGTACCTCAGTTGAATTGGTGTCTAAAGCCCTGTGCAGAGTGAAGAGGATGTGGTCCCTCCTTCAAAAATGTCCAAGTCTAGTAGAGTGGAAAGCTAGTAGAAAATAGAAATAATTTTTCCACCAACTGTGATTTTGTGTGTGTGAAGTTGCACAAGCAAGCACTATTCTTATCTGCAGAGATCCCTTAACGACAAAATCACTACTCCTTGTAGAGGTTATTAGCAGGTTACTGCTTTTTTTTTGTTAAAAGAGAGTTAATGAGAGTAATGGCTACTATAGCCTTCTTTATTGGAGCATTTGCTTGACTCCGTAATTTTATTAATTTCTTGTTTCATTAATTCTTTGCATTGAGGCTTATGCTGGNTTTTTTTTTTTCTTTTTTTTTTTTTTTCCTGTAGTGCTCTTTTTGCCAGCTTAGAAGTTATTTGTTAACCATTTTTCATTAGAATCTTTAAATTCATCACATGTATAGTTCCTTCTTAAACCGACAAGGGCTCTAACTGCACTGCCTGCACTGCCCGAAGTCACGGAAGGCAAAACTTGGGGGTCTGAGAATGGAGAACTGCCCACAGTCAGAGAAGATCAGGTTCGAGACCACTTCAAGAACCTGAAGGTGCATAAGTCCATGGGACCTGATGAAATCCATCCACGGGTCCTGAAGGACCTGGCAGGAAAATGTTGCTAGGCTGCTTTCCATCATATTTGAGAAATCATGGCAATCTGGTGAAATTCCTGCAGACTGGAAAAAAGGGAATCATAACCCTGATATTCAAAAAAGGGAAAAAAGAGGACCCAGGGAACTACAGGCCAGTCAGTCTCACCTCTGTGCCTGGCAAGATCATAGAGCAGATCCTCCTGGAATCTCTGCTATGGTACGTGGAAAATAAGGAGATGATTGGAGACAGCCA
>VZRU01017823.1:377287-405751 GCA_013398155.1 Pedionomus torquatus | reverse complement strand
GGAGGGGCAGAGGGCGCTGGGGGCCGCCATCTTGGGGCCGGTCCGTGAATAACGGCGCAATTCCTGATTCTGTGAAGCGTTTATTCATTTTTGTGGGAAAATCACGGAATTCGAGCCATCCATCCATCTTCCTCTCCTCCCCCCTGCTGTTGTTTTTGCAGGACATGGTAGCAGTAGGGTACAACCAGGGCAGACCTCATAGCCCCTTCCAGCCCCTACAGGGAAGATGGGGAGGGCCTCTTCATCAGGGAGGGGGAACGGTTAAAACGGAAAGAAGGAAGATTTGGATTAGATATTAGGAAGAAATTCTTTAGTGGTGAGGGTGGTGAGACATTGGCCCAGGTTGCCCAGAGAAGCTGTGGATGCCCCATCCCTGGAGGTTACCAAGGCCAGGCTGGATGGGGCTTGGAGCAACCTGCTCTAGTGGGAGGTGTCCCTGCCATGAGGTTGGAACTGGATGATCTTCAAGGTTCTTTCCAGCCTAAATCACTGTGATTCTGTGCGTCTCCGTAACTTCTTGTATTCTTCCTTTGGGTGTTTAGATTTATGTCCTAATTTATTTTTTTTACTTATTATTTTTTTTTTAAATGGCAATGCGCTGCTTTCATTTATTAGCATGGGGGCTGATCTGAGAGGTTTGGCACATCTGCAAATCCTCCTGAAATCGGTGTGGATGGGTGCTGTCGGCAAGGCACGAGGAGGTGGTCTTTTTCAACAGTAATTAACTCTTAAAGGTTGCTGCTAATTTATCTTCAAGAAATACTGCTTTGAAGCAATTTTATTACTGTTTGAACCTATTTGTCAAATATGGGTGAATGTCTCCAAATACTTCTTTAAGTGCATTTTAAAAATTTCTAACTTTGGTGGAAAGAATAAGAATAGGGATGTTCGGCACTAAATTTATATTGCGTTCAGTATTAAGTTTGAAAAGCCTGTTATCTTTTAGTTTCAGTATTAACCAGCTACCTTTTGCATCTGCCAGCAACTTCTCGTCACTGTGTAGAGATGGGTAAAACTGAAGTGCCTGAACTTCTCCCTTGGTTTATTCTTCCTGTATCTGAGCAATTAGATCACTTTTTTAATTGAGAACATAGTTTATAGGTTATATACAATAGATGATATGATTTTGCAGATGCTTGTGGCTGAAGAAACCACTTTCCTACCTGGGGATTCAGTTTTGATTTTAAATCATTACCAAGCATGCATGACTAGAGTTCTCATCTTGTCACTCATATATAAAGGATTAACCTACAGTAATTATTAGAAGCCTTTAATTTACTGTTAGGACTTAAAGTGAAACTGCCCATTAGTTCTGTGGGTTTCTGAAGGGACGATGCAGTTCCAATAGCAGAAAAAGAGCTTGTTATTTCAACTACTGTGATCTACTGTCTTCCTCTTCATGATGGCCAGATCCTAGCAAAGCTGACTGGATTTTGAGAAAATTTATTTATAAAGTTATGTTTTACGGAAATAAATTATATTATGATTTTTAAGAGGTCACTTTCCAGACAGGCTCTTGTCCCCCAGTACAAGGAAGACTCGATAAACTGGAGTGAGTTCAGCAGCTGCCACGAAGATGGTTGAGGCTGGAAGTGTTTTTTCCCCGTGGAGGACCAGAGTGACTGGGGCTGGCTCAGACTGGAAAAGAGATGGCTTTGAGGGAACCTTAAAGAGCAGCCACCAGACTTACAAGGAGATCATGGAGGTGAAGAAACCAGGCTCTTTCCAGTGGTGTGTGGGTAAGAAGCAACAGGAATGAGTTGAAACAAGAAAGATTCAGAGTGGTTTAAGGAAAATCCCACCATTAGGCCAGTCAGGAACTGGAGCAGGTTGTCTGCAGTTTCTTGTGCAGTCTCTTGTCATTGGAGGGTGTCAGGCCTAAGCTGGTTAAAAGGCTGAGCAACCTGCTCTGGCTTCATGTTTGACCCTGATTTGAGCAGGATGGTTGGACTACAGATCTCCTGAGATCCCTCCCAGTGTGCATGATTCAAATCAAGGAGTATTTGTCTTTTTGAAGTATAATTTAAGTCTTAAATACCAAATATCCAAGCCTGGCACCAAGTTATTACAGCACCAAGTTTCTCCTTGCTGCTCCACCCATCACCTTCTCTGAAGAATTGTTCCTTCCACAGGGGAAAACGGCAGAAAAACAAATACCTGGATCTTCCTGGATTCATTGCTAATACAACTTACCCACAAAGTTGGTAAAAACTACAGTGTTGTGATTCATTAATTAAGAGTTACATAATACTTCGGTTTAAAAGGAGACGGAACGCTCCGTTTGGGTTAGATTCCTTTTGTGGTGTAGATAACCAGCCATTCCTTTTGGACCAGAGGAACTGTCATGATAGTAAGGTGTGTTTGTGGATCAGCATTTGTCTCCTGCGAGTTCACAGTTATGGCGGAGAGGAGTAGACCTGAATTGCACCAATGCATTGGGTGTGGTGCAATTAATATGGTAATATCCGGATGGAAAGGAAGAGTTGTTTTGCTTCCTTTAGAGTTGCGTTGCGGACTGAAAATCACAGGCTGTCGAGCTGCCTGACTTGTTATTTTCTTCCTTGGCACATTTGTCTTTGATGAGCTGCTTGTGTTCACAGACTGTTACTCATTTCTGCTCCTTTGAAATTAAGTTTCTTTGCAGACCTCTCTGGAGACTGACTATGGACCATATTATTAAAAAACAAAAAAGAAAAAAGGAAAAACAAACAAACAAAAAAGATAAAGTGTTTCCCTGCACTGAAGTTTCATGACTATACTCTTCAGAACCTCTGCTGCACAGCGGGTATTATATAGTTTTTACTTCCAAGCCCTGATGAATCACTCAGTCTTTTGATTTCTGAAATAACACATTTCCTATAAATTCCAGGCTGCCACTTGGCAAGTCTCACGTTGCAAGAGGGGTAGGACAAAGGCTGTCATTTAGGGGAGCCAGATCTTCTGTGAAGTCACGGGGAGGAGAATTTGATCCTAATAATACTTTAAATGTTTCCACTGCAGATTTATTTTCAAGTCGATGTTTTCTCCACCTTATTTCAGTGCTAATACACTAAATCCTACCTAAGGTCAAGGCACAGCCAGCAGTTGCTGCCAGTTGGTACCAGAACTGTTCTTTGTAGTCACCAAGGTACTTTGTGTTGCCTCTGGAAGCTCTTGTTACCCTGTGGCTTCCATCCATTCAAGGAAAATTCTGGTGTTTTAAATTATCAAAGTATTGTTACAGTCTTAGCGCCACTTCTGAATGATTTTACATCTTTGTACACAATAAACAAGATAAAAAGCAGATCGCCCATTCCTCTGAGAACTATGGCAATGGTAAGTCTGGATTTCAGAAGTTACTATGTGGACTTTGGCCCTGTGGTGTGGGCTGAAAGATTGCACCATCTCTTCCTAGTGAGGATCTGGTATCCAAAAGAAACCCAGTATTTTTGTTGAGATGGATGATACTTCCTCCAAATCAGTGGCATTTTTAGGCAGGGATTTACTTGCTGTAGGCTGGCACGAGCCATAAATCTGACATCTTAGGAAATCATTTATACTGAAAATCATTTCAGAGAGGGTCACATTTGCGTAGGTATTAATATTAATTAAAATTAATATAGGTGTTAATATTAATCCTGTAGGCTGTCGATTTCTTCTGAGTGTCTGATCAGCACATGGCTATGGTAATGCCTGTAGAAAAAATGGTGGACAATGGGTTTATTTTTTTAGCCCTATTAAGCCACACCAGCTTGATTTGTGGTGGTCCAGATCAGTCTTTTAACTTAATACACTACATTTGGGAAGATCATCGTGTGGTTTTGCCATTGTATGTTGGTTACTGTCTTAACTGATGCTGCAGCCAGACTCCCAGGAACCATGCAGGACATGTGGTGGGCCTTCAAAACCAGACGTGCCATCTCCTCAATGTCCTACCAGCTGGAAAGGGACTGTACCAGTGGCATTAACCTGGGTTGGAAGAAAACAGTGCATACGTACCTTTATGTGATTCTTCACTGTTCCGTGCTTGTGTTGGGCGAGTAGCACACTTGTAGCAGTTGATATAAAACTATAACAAGGAAACAGAAAAAGTTGGCTTCGGAATTGTTCAGCTGTGGCCTGATAAAAAGGATAGAAGGAACCAGAAAGCAGGAAGATAACTGTGGATGTGCCCAGTTGTTGTCTTAAACAGGCCAGAGAAAGACCAAGGATCTGGATTTCAAGCCGGTCTGGATGTGCTGCTGCTCTTGGCTTCAGTGAAGCTGCCATGCACTGCTTCATGGCATATGTAAGACAGAAGTAGGAATGTGGCAATAACTGCTTACCTTTCTGGAAAAAAAACATACAGAAATTACTTATAATGTGGGCTGAGATTTTGAATGTTTTTTTTTTCTTACCCTGCAAATGTCTCTGAAGCTGCTATCTAAAGTGCGAGATGGTAACTCATCAGGACATTTCAGTTTTCACAGCTCCATTTAATTTCCCTTTTCACCCAGGAGCTGCAGGAGTTATAAGACTGTGTACAGGCACTGCCGTGAATTTAAAGGTGGCTTTGTAAATGCTGGCAGCTTGGGTGATAAAGCTGTCAGGTCTCCGCCACCAGCTACTCGGGTGCTAATGATGGAGAGTGGAAAGGGTGAGAGTGAAAAATGTTCCCCCTTCTGTGACTGCCGCTCTCTAAAACTGTATTGGCACTTCAGTGTATGACTGCTTGCAGGGAGTTGTTAATTACTCCTTAGGATTCCCTGAGGTCAGAGGCACGGCAAGCAGCGTGCTTAAGTTTTTATTTTGCATTTTTAGTTTGCAGAATTTGGGGGATGTAGAGCGATTTAAGTGTTTGTCACTTTTTTTTTTTTTTCAATTTGGATTTCATGGCTAGGATGAGAGTGTCTGGGAAGTAAATACTCAGTATGAAAAGCATGTGTACTTGATAATCCTTCATATCTGGATCTGTGCAGAGCTCACTTCTTCAAAGGGGCATGATGCTTCATTTTTGTAGCATCAGTCTGAACACTGCAGCAGTCGCGAGAGGGTAAGCAAAAGGTCTCACTTCACAGTGGCCCAGATCCTAGATGCTTCTCTGTGCTGTATGTCCTGTCTTCGTGCAAGTCGTTTGGAAGCATGTTGAAGTCCATGGAGTTCCTCCAAAACTTGAGGCCACAGACAAAGGTTCTACAGTGAGGTTTTAAATAACTCAGTGTCTTCTAATTCCAGTTACAGAATCAGAAAATATGAATTAAAATATGTATAAAAAGCATCATGTAGAAATATGGAATTTACTAACTGACGGTGTGTGCAGTACACACATCTAATTTATAGAGCTGTCAAATAGAACAGTTGTATAATTAATTCAGTTATCAGTCTATATACTTTATTATATCCTAAAATGAACCTTTTCACTCTTCCATTAATTTTATCACTATCAACAGCTGTAGCAAGTTTTTTAACTGTCATTTTACCCTGATTCATCTCTTCCAAGAGGCACATACATTTCAATAAATGTTATTTTTAATGCCATCAATCCAGAAACCAGTCATCAGAATGATTTGTAGGAATGGAGACAATATAGAGAAAGAGCTTTTCTGGATGGGTACAGTTGCTAAAGGTGTGAATGGCTACTAGTGGAAAAAATAGCTTTTTATATACCGCTGTCCCTCGGGGAGGTTCCTGACCCTGTCCTTTGCCCCAGGAATGGTCCTTTCCACTGGACTCGCATCACTAAGCCAGTAGAAATCTAAGCCGAAAAGAACAAATGTTTTTTGCTACCAATGAGCTGTTTGGTGAATTTAAACATCTGCTCAAATCTTATCTCTAGTGAAAAAGCATATCGCTTTGCACTGTTTTCTTATCTTTCCCTCTTCTGCTTTTTAATGAGTGTTAAATATTATATTTATGCTATATACTAGTTTTCTGCTCTTACTGTTATATTTAGGTTCTGTATGCTCCATTACCATAAGCACACCATCTTATATTGTGTTATGCTTCATTTCTATTTGTTAGGCTATCCAAATATTTAACTGATGTGCACATTGACATTTTAATTGTTTGAATGACACTGAACTCGCATGCAAGTCGAGTTTATCCTAAGATTTACAATAAATTTTGTAGCCAGTCTTTCAAAATACTGCTTAGTCTCCAAGCTACCAAATAATACTAGAGTCACAGCATTAAAAAGATGCATGATGTGTAAGGAAAACAAACACACCATTTAAAAACAGTTTTAATACAGGTTTGGTCTCATATGTGGATGTCTGGGCCCTTGGGTAAATAACTGTACATAGTTTTTATGAAAGCTCAAGTACCAAGGAAAGCCAGGACAGTGTTTGTGGAAGTGTGCCAGCTCAGTAGCTTAATTTTCAGTAGAAACTTCAGTAAATAGAAGCAGCATAGACGTGATAAATTCATGGTAAAGATATTCCTGTGATTAATTTAACAGACACCTGAGGTCACTATTCCCTCACGTAAACCTGATCCAGGAAAGCAGGTAGCAAAGCTACCAGAGGAGCTCCTGGGACCTCTTGTCTGGTTAGAGCTGCTCTGTCCTTCCAACAAAGAGGGTTTGTTCTCATCAGGGCTACTGTTCTCATTAGAAGTGTTAATTTAAAAGCAAATCTCTCAATAATTTAAGAACAAAATCAAGCATAATGTTTTATTTTTTTTTTAAATATTCACTGTAAAATAAATTTGAGAGTCAGAGTAGTGTGCTTATAGGACATTTAGCACCACCAAATTATCACTTAATAAAAATACCATAATTTAGCTGTAGAAGTGTTCTAACAATATCAAGATGAATTTACAAGAAGGGTTGTGCAATAACAATGAAACATGCCTGTGGTCTTTACTAGTGTCATATTTAGTTTAAGAGGACTGTGATGATACCTAGTCTGTACTTTTAGTTATTGAGGTCCTGAATATGCATATGTTCCTGTCAATTTTACTCTTCTTCTTATTGTATCAAGTAATAATTTGCAGGAGTGAAGCAGTTTCCATTCAGAGACCAGACAAATAACAGAAACATAATCAGTACTCACAGAGGTGAAAAAAAAGTATGGCTTTGGCCAAGTGAGCTGTTTCAGGATGGAAAGTCACCATCCCAGTGGTTCTGGAAGCTGTAGGAGATCTTCTCATGCAGGAATGGCTTGGGCTTTGCCTGCCTGCAGGGCAATAACTGCCAGCCTCCAAATTTAGCACAAGCCAGGATCTAGCTCCCAGCGGGGACCAGGCAGCTACTTTGCTGATCAGGAGGTATCTTACTCTCCATATGCAGCAGGGGATTCTGCTCATCTCTGTGGGCACCACTGCTTCTGGGTCATGAGCCCAAGCAGAGGTGGCCTCACATCGCCTCCCTGCGTGATTCCTTTTCTCTGCTGTTTCTCATACAGCTTTGCATCTGCAGGCAGAGGTTCATGTAACCACCCTCCCCCCCAGTTAAAGTTTTAATCAGGCGTTGCCCAGTGGCCTGTTCCTTTAGGAAAGAAAGGCTCTTGTTACCTGTTATTGATTGCAGCTGTGAAGTTGCAAACTAATAATTTCAACACCGCAGTGCATGCAGAGCGGTGCTTCGGCAGAGGTGCTGCTGTTTTGACTTGTTTTCTGTGGTTTCAAGGACCAATACAAATGGAAGGAATAACAGTAGCTAATTCCACTGGGACGTGATCCTTCCAGAGACTGCTTTCTGTGAGATAATCTGCACTAAATTTGCTGGGATAATGCTCTAATTATTTTCCAGTTCTTTCCTATTTCTTCAATTCCTTGTGAAGAATCCAATTAGCAATCCAATTTATAGTACGGGCCACAAACATTATTAAGAGGCAGGAACAAAGTGAGCTGATAAGAAACTTCTTTAAAATAGCTTTGCAACAGAGATCAGCGTATTGTGACACTCACACTTTCAGCTGATCAGCAGATAAAACCTGCATGTTGCATCATCAAGCTTTAATGAGCTTCGTCGCAGCACAGATAGGTGGTTTAGTTTCCTTTTAACTAGGTAATGTATGGCATGAAACTTGCACGTAAGCCCTGTTTGATGCAGTGCAGGGCACGCTTCTTGATTAAGGTTTGAACGAGTGGCGGCTTCCACACCGGCTGAGCGAGGGGTACCGCAGATTAATGGGTAAATGCTGCCGTGTGTCAGCACAGGGGGTCATTCTCACACTTGCTATGTGAGAAGCAGCTGGGAGTCGCTGGATGCTCTCAAGCGAGCCAGACATTTTGTGCAAGCCCGGCCCTGCTGCTGCAGTCAGAGGTACAGTGGATACAGGCAGCAGTTTTGCACTGAAGGGCATCCTTTGCTCTCTAGATTCCTGGAGCCTTTTAAGAATCAGTGCTATGCCTGTCATGGAATTAGCAACAGATGGGTTTTTTTAAGCAGCTGTTAAAAAAACAAAATAACCCAAACCATAAAGTTACTTGAATTGACCTACTTGAACAAGGAGACATCCTAGATTCACCAACTAGGATCTTCTTCATATTACAAAGGAAGGTCCTCCTCGTGGTAGATTCTGTTCTTGAACAGCTCCCATCACCCACTTTGTGTTTATCAAACTTCACAGCTTATTGTTTCTTGATAACCACAAAACCCAAAGCTTTTAGTTTATTGTCAGGACAACTTCAGCAGCTCAACCTTTACACTGACTTATCAACATGTTATATTGTCAGAGAACCTCACTTTGTTAATTAATTCTCCATTGCTTTTTAATACTTAGCTATTCTCTTGAGATAGCCAAGTGTTCCTCTTTTAAAGATGGGCAACAGTTTTAGTGTGCACTGCCTGTCCAGGAGAACCTGGTGCAGAAAGTACAGCAAATTCCCATAGATATGTTCAACTTAGCAATTGCTTTTGTTACAGTTTTTAATAAAAGCAATTGCTTTTATTACAGTTTTCTTTTTCAGCATAAAAAGCCGTGATGGATCTCATTACTCAGTTCAGCCTTCTTTACCTGAGTGGGGAAGTGAGCACAGCAAAACTTTATTTTTAAACAAAAGCATGGGCAGGAGCCAGGAAGTGTTGCTTTAGTACTGGTATGTTTGTTACCTGTACCAGGATGCACTAGACCTGAACCTCAGACTAAGAAATAATTGTTTTAAAGAGGTAAATATTTGCTCATCAGAATACGATAGGTATCTTGGAGGCTGTTGTACAGTAGCTGTTTGCTTTCTACTTGCCTTTTGTAATCTTGCGTGTCTGAGCTGAAAACATCCCGTGAGCTGGCTAAAGGGACCCCAGTGAGAAGGCGGGTTGTGCAGAGGGTGTGGAGCTGCCAGGAGTGGCATCAGTAGAATGAATTTATCTTTGTAGAATTTATATTTTCACATATAGGCCCTTTGAATTCTTTTATGAAAGAGTCTGGAAATAGCAATGTGCAGGTCAAAATATTTTGCATATATCTGTTAAAAACCTATATATAGAAACCTGTATATAGACATTCCGGATGGTGTTGACATTTCCTAGACTTGCCTCCCTCTGGCTGACTGGAGACAACCAAGCAGAGGAAAAGCCAGAAAAAGTTTAGTGAACTTGTGCTAGAAACAAACCTGTGTCCCTTGTCCTTTGGTTGGGATGTGCACTGCTCATCCTCCCTCTGTTTGTCACGAGGGTGGAAACAGGACAGGAGCATAGTGGAGGTAGCGGTTACGCGTTTCGATGTGGATGGAAGAACCGAAAATTGATAGTTTATAGGGGAAAAGGAAGAGTAAGGAAAGGAGGCTTAGTTGGTGGAACTGGGAGGGAAAACAAATGGAAACAATGATCCAGCTTTGCGAGTGGGCCATGTGGAGCCAACTGGCAAGGGTAGGAAAGGAAGGTGATATAAAACTACAGCACTGGGTGAATTGCCTTGCTCCGGACTGGAGCAGCCCGAGGTCTGCTGTAAGGCCTGCCTTCTCCAGAGCCCGGCAGAGGAGAGGTGTTCAATGGCTTTGCTTTTGTCCAGGCTTGAGTAAGCAATGGTAATGTTCCAGCAGTCACTATGCCAGCCTTTTATCACTGGAATAATCCTCTGAGGCAGGGCTGGACTGCAAAATAGTCCAATTCAAAGGGGCCCAGGGCAGAAGGCAGCTGAGAACTCATCTGCATGATGGTAGGTAAATTGTGCCAGAGAGTGTAGACCAATAAATGGAAATTGCATAAACAGTCAGGAAAGGAAACATGGAAGGAGGAGAACAGGGACATCCTGCCCACCCAGGGCTCTGCCAGACCACTTGAGCATTTTCACATTAAGCGTCTTACAACGGTAGCAACAGGACATTGCTGAAGTAGTAGGTTTGATAAATGTAATGGCAGGTAGCTCTTTCTTCTTCTTCTTTCTTTTTCTTTTTCCCTTGTGACAGACCACTATGATAGTATAGGCATTTTGTAATTATTCATCAAGATAAATCCTCAGGAAGAGGTGTTGCAATTTTAGTGGGTTGAGTTTTTCTTTCCACTGCTCCCATCCTGCCAGCACATGCACGACATGGGGATCTGACACATCGCTATTAAAAGATGTCTGTGCAGGTATTGCTCAGCTATAAAATTGCAAAACTTGCTGTATGATTGACTCTTAATGTAAAGGCACTGACTGTAGACTGCTCTTTGTGAGTGGAAACTTCCAAAGCTGATAGGAATGACTGCAGCTCATGATTTATTTAGGAGTATATGCATTTATATAATTTATACGATCTCAGTGATGCCAGTTTTGTTATTGAAGATTTGAGAGAGAGAGAGGCCACTGCTGGTGGCTGCAATGAGATGCTTATTTCAGTGCCAAAGTCCTGTGTTCTTGTAACAAGGTTTGGATGGGCACAATTTCAGAGGGCACAGTAATTCTGGATAGAAAGCCAGTATTGAACTGGGCATGGAGCTCTGAGGTATTTTGTTGCCACCAAAATATATCTGTGATAAGGAAGATCTTTTGCATATCAAAATACTCGAGATTATTAGATAGCAAATGAGTCACGTCTGGCCAGATGTGAAAGACTTTAATACAGGAAGCAGTTAGCTTTTCTTGGTGTTTTTCCACAACAAGCGTGAGACAGCAAGGACGGCTGAACACAAGCACTCGATGTAGGTATGCACACCTCAATAGTGGTCTAATTTCATCAAATTAGTGCCTTTTATTGTCATGTGAGGAGAAATATTGGAAGTAAAAAGTATTCATCTGTGATGTGGAGAGGGCTTCTTGGGATCTGAGTGTTATTTACCTTGAGTGAAGTATCTGCTATGTCCTGTACTTCCTCTGGGGAAGGCACCAAGATATATGGAGTTGGAGGCGTCTGCTTGGTTTGCACCATCGTTTTTTCCCACTGTTACTTCATAAATCACTCAATATCTGTGCATTTGGCAGATAATTAGTGTATATGAGCTACCAGGCTTCTCTTGTGCAATTTGAGGCTGTGGAGAATTGGTACAAGTTCTTCCCTCTGCCAGCCTGATGGGTGAGGCTATGTCTTGTCACCTTGTCTTTTAATTACATTGCTGCAATCCTATTCCAGCCCTCTCTGATGTTGGGGTGCTTTATTCCGAGCTTGGCCTCTGTTGTTTTGTGTGAAATACTCTTTGAGGTACATTTTACCAGCATTTTCTCTTCCTATTCTTTTTTTTTTTTTTAGGTATATAAATCTTGTAAAGAATTATGGCATGTAACTCATCCTTGAATGTGACCTTGAAATAATGAGATCTTTCTGATCTACTCCATTATTATGAAGCAAAGATAGGAGCTGTCAGAAAAAATAACCGAAACAGCACCCTAGCTGACAATATGTCTATTCCTGATGCTGCCATAATTCACCTTTGTTCCCTCCCCTCCTCCTTTTTTGCTCAGTCATTATACATGATGCAGAATCTGATTTTTTTTATATGAAGATTTGCCAGATTTACCCTGTTCTCCATCATGTAGGCATTTCTACTTTCTTCTTTGTCCTGGTTCTTGGCTTTTTTCTCTTGCTGGAGCATGTCTCAGCAGTAGGAAACATATTTTGATGCAAAGGGTATGTATTCATCTTTTTAATTTTGTTTCTAAACTTATACTAAGCTTAGCTTTCGGTGATTGAGGGGGCTATAGCTTATCCTAGACCACGTGAAGTAATTTCTACAGTCTGTTATAGCTTGGAGCTTCTCATCCCCATGTATAGGAGGCCAGGATACTGGTTACAACTCCAGGACAGCCCCACTTTGGTGCTGACTGTACTGAAACACCAGAATCAGCAGAGTTTATCAGCTCTTTGCTGTCCTGATGTAGCAACTACTGAAAGCAGCCTCTGAAATAAGGGTGGAGCAGACACTGATGATGACAAGTGTGAACTCTCAGAGTTAATTCTTACCTCCACCTGTGAATCACAGCCTTACGGCTAGGGAGGTTCCATATAAGTTGCCTGCAGGTATTTTCATAACATTGGCTCCTCAAATTCAGGCAAAATATCGTTTACTGCAAGGAATAAATATGTTAAGGACAAAACTGAATATTTGAACCAAGGTGTCTTCATTTAGTTCAGGCTGAGTTTTCCTTCCTGTGTTAAAGGACAGAGAGTAAAGAGGAGCCCATTTTATTCTGACTTTCCCTGCTGGAGCTCCCTTGCTGGAGTAATGAGACGAGCTCTGTGCTGTTGCTGTGCTCTCTGATCCTGCCTTTGGAAGACCTCAGGAATATCACAGGCATCTGACCTTTGTCAGCTAACAGACATTGATATTACACTGAATTTTCAGTTTCCTGAGATTTAAGGAACATTTTGGCAATTTCTACTCCCTTGATTCCCTTGATTGCAACAAGTTTGCAGGAGGGCTGCAATCTGAGTGGTTTGCTGATGACCTGTAGAAGGAGTTTAGCTTTTCTACTGACTACCTAGTTTTTCAGTTTCTGATCAGGCTTGGCTTGGAGAGAAGTGCTGGTATGATCCAAATGAGGCACTTCAGTGCTTGTGCTGAAAAATTCTCCAGGCAGCTAGAGAGCTTAGTGCAAGCTAATGGAATAGACTAGAATCATAGAATCATTTTGGTTGGAAGAGACATTTAAGATCATCGAGTCCAACCATTAAGTTAGCGCTGTCAAGTCCACCACTAAGCCATGTTTGTCAGCACTACATCTACATGTCTTTTAAAAACCTTGTCATGGTTTGGGCTGGATTGGCCAATGACAAGACCAGCAGATGCTCTCTCCAACCTCTTGCTCCGAGGAGGGCTGACAGCTAAGAAACACCATGTTATTTAGCTGGAAAAAAAAAAAGAGGGACTTATTTTTTAATTGTGATTTTGTATCCCCTTCATCTGACAGACCATCCCTGTATTTTTCTGGAAATTATGAGGAACCCACCTGGTTTTGGGAGTTTAGTAGCGGGAATCTCACAGGGATGGTGGGACAAAGCGGTGCATTCTTTTTCATGCAGTGCCACGTCTCAGGGCTCTGTTTCCTCCTCCTCTGGGGGATCAATCTCTGCAAGAGAAACTTCTTCAAAACAAGAGGGGTATGAAACAACGGTCACTTGCTGCTCAGCCACCTTTAATCCCGTCTGGGGCAACAGCAGCCAAAGTCACAGCCAAAGCAGCTCCCAGGGGGAATGGCAATTGCTGCCAGTGGGGCTGTGGAGCAGGGAGAAACAAGAAGCTGATGTCTCTTGCTGTCTTACGAGCCCATCACCGTGTGTTCCCCTGTCCCTGAAGAAGGTAACCAATACTTGAGAGGAGTGGCTATCTTCATCAGGCTATAACACTAAATTCTGCTGTTAGCAATACCTAGATGCACACAGGGAGTCCAGATAAATGAATTGTTATCTTATCTTGGCTAGGAAGCTATCTGGAGTTACCAAACAGAGAGAAACGGGCTTCATGCAAAAAGCACTTCGTGGTAGGATATCAGTAGCTTGCTGATATAGCTGCGGTTTTGTATTTTAGGAGTAAATAATTAAAAGTACTTGAGTAGGTCCTGACTCGTGCACTGCAAGAGGGCAGCATTGCTTTTGATGCAACATTGCATGTTGATAATTTTGTGTGATTATAACAAAGTTCGTATGAGTTCAGTAATATTTAATTTAAAAATTAGCCTTTTCTGCTTTAATTTTCAAATGCCCAGCTTGGCATGCCACCATTTGTCCATGTCTCCACCCCAGGGTGCACTAATCCATCTGCGAGAATCGGCCCGATTTTGGCAGACGCGTTCTGGTGCTGCGCAAATGCGATTTGCAGTTTGTGTGGTTCTGCTGACTGGTACTACACCCTGCTGTACTTCTTTTATGATGGCTTAAATGGTTTTTGTTTACTCTCACTTCCAAGAAATTAGGGAAATTAGAGTTTAGAAGTGGAGTGTTGTCTTGGTAAGAGGTGAAAGGAGACAGACACAACATATTGTATTAGCAGTTCTCCTTGGTAGGTGCTGTGTGCATGCTGGCCAGGGCTAATTCTGCATCAACAAGTAGACCAGGACAACATCTGGCCCTTGCAGTAGTGCAGCAGAAACTTCCAACCACAGAGATAAGCGTGATTTCCCATACCATTTTTATTTGTAGGCAAGTTTCATAGAGGTATTTCTGGAGGCAGGTTTCTCATGCATTGTGGTTTTTGCATGCTATTGATTGATACCAGTTTGCCCTTTTGTAAGATTTATCTAAAACAAAGCCTTTATAAAAATGATTATTTAAAAGATGTTAATGACATCATTCACTTGATAAAAACTTTGGGGCCTTTTTACCTTTAACCATAACTGTATGAATCGTTGTAAGTGGAAAAAAAACCCAACACCTTAAGGTTTTTTCACTGATTTTGCATGCAAAGCAAGAATCTTAAATTATAGTCAAATAACGGCAATAATAAAATGTCAGAAAAAAAATTGTATTTGAGCATTCTTAAGATTTCAAAACTTCATAAACATGGGGTCTCACTTTTCAGAGAATGCCATGTAGATGAAGTTGGACACCCAGATGATGACCTGTCTCTACAAGTGACTGGTTTGAACTCAGATGCCCTGAAGATGTGTAGGACAGGCAATAGAAGCGCTTCTGCACCAACCACCTTGGACTATTTTGCTGGTCTTTTCTAGAAAAATCAAGAGAAAGGATGGAAATAGAGGTTTTCCTTTCTTCTCTTGAGTTAAGCAGTCAGGCAGAAGCTACTGTAAGGCTCTCTGGCGGTATGAAAAGGACTGGGAATATCACAGTTCAAATAAGTTAGCACTGTGTTTAGTCACTGCTCACGCAAACTGAGTTTAATTGGCAGTTGATCATCAGAAACGACTTTATCCTGCTGACGATCCTCCGAGCTATTAACTGCCACTACCCTATTTCAAACTCGACATTTTAATTCGTGTGATAAAAGGAGTGCACCAAAGTAATTTAGAAATAAGCTTGCTAGATGGGTAGAGTCACTGGTGGTGATGCTGATCCCTACATTTTCTGTGCAAGACATCTGCTAAGGAAAAGTTCCCTGGGAAGCTTTTTTTGATAGTCTCATGTGAAGGCTGCCTGGATGGGCTTCAGGAAAAAGCTTCTGGGGGTTCACGGTCTGGACATGTGCATGTGCAGTCGCCCTTGGTAATAGATTTGGGAGGTGATCCATGAAATTGGCCAGGAAATCTTTACAGCAGGATAAATGCTAGCTTTGTGATTAAGTGAAATTAAGAAAATGAATTTTAAACAAGGGAAGTATGGTGCTGGCCAGGGGAGTCCAAAAAATTTTCAGTGCTTAATTTAATGATGCATTTGAACTTTCAGGGTGAATGCAACTGGAACTGGTTCATCTCCCTTTCTGCTTTTGTTTAATTTATTACTGTTGGATTATTGGTTTTGTTTACTCTTTACATAGTCCTTTCATTTGCTTTTTTTGGTGTAAAAACTTCCAGCTGCTGTGCTCAGCCTGAACTACAATAAGCATAGGATAATAATGGAGCAATTAGCTACAATTAACATGGAGTAGTAATGAAGCAGGAGGAACTAGTACCCTGCCAAGGTGTTTTATAAAGAGTCCAGCACTATACTCTTCACAACGGAGTTGTTGCCCATATGCTCTACATACTGAGCCGTATGCTGGTGTTACTGGCAGCTCTCCGAAATGCGACCCTCCTCCTGTGCCTTGTGGCTGTTACAGCAAATGGTGCTTCCACGTTAATGTGCAGATGTAATCTGATTAAAACCTCTTTCCATCGTCTATGAACGGCTTCATCTACAGGGGAAAGGATTTCAAAACTGGAGGACAGTTTCCTAAGCTGTGGTGTGGTGTCAAGCTGTTGAAAGTGGTGTCCCACATCTTTTTTCTTTTAGATGGGGAATAAATGTTTCTGCTCACTGCTGTGAACCAAAAATGCTTTAAAATATCCTGCTGGAACCCACTAATTTTGAATATTAATTAGCTAGAGTTATTTCAGCTTTTCTAGTAGAAAGGAGAAGTGAAAAGGATTGGAAAAATCTCAGAAACAGTTATAGCAGAGAGAGGTTATTTTCAGCTGTCTCTTTTCTTCCTGGTGAACACCTCTTGTTCCAAAACTTTAAATCTAGTAAAGAAGCTGAAGAACACACACAAAAAAGTGTTTTCACTTAAGTAAAGCTGCAGAGACCCTCCCAAAGAGAAACTGCTTCTGTTTTATTCCATCTTCTGAGCACCTCCTGCAAAACTAAATAAAGATAACAGGAATAATAAGGAAGAGAAGTGCCTTACAGGAATCCCACCATGAGAAGTCAGTGGAAATTCCCTTGTCCTGAACAAAGCTGTTTGCTTCTTCTGTTTGCTTTAAGTTAAATGTTTAAATAGCAAAATTACATCTGGGTGTGTGCTCTTTGAGATACAAGACGCAGCCTTTGCATACCTTCTAAGAAAGTGTCTTTCCTTGTACTTCTAAAAGCAGGTCAGTTGTGTTTGATGCCATTGGAAACAAATAACCTTTTGGAGAAATTAAAAAATAAGATGGAATAAGAAACAGTATTGAGGGGTAGATGCCATGGCATTTACATTATCCTGTTATCTAGTTAAACAGTAGAATCTTTTGGGTATAGGACATTGGGAAGTATTTTAGATTCAAGCATCAACTTGCTACGTCAATATTTTCATGTTTTCTCCTCCAACATTTGGGTTGTTAGCTTTACTCTATTTTATAGACTGCTTTCACAGAAATTTTCACAGGTACTTGACATTTTTAGTTTCCTCCTATGCTCTTTTTATTACTGTAAGCACAATTACAGCTCGGTATCTCATATTTGCAGGTTAACAACTGTGATTAAACTGATGTGACAGCTAAGCCTTTGACTCCCATTTGAGCTTAAACCATTCAACTGTTGTGCCACCAGCACACACAGATGCTTTGAAGTCCATCAGCGCTCCAGAAGAGAATTTAGGCACATCCATGATATGCTTGTGTTGGTAATTATGAACAAGTGGCTCCACTGTAAGCCCAAACGTGAATACAACGATCAACTATGGTATGATGAACAGGGCTCCCTACAAGCAGGAGATCTGTGCATCTCCAAGAGTTGCCTTCAGGACCTTGTGAAAAGGTGTCTGGAGCAGAATCTTCAGTGTAGTTTCTGTGTTTTTTCTTTTTTTCTCCCTCCCTGCCACCAGACAGAGGAGAGACCTTGGCTGCAGCACTAATGATGATGCAGATGGCAGTCTGCACATGGATCCATTTAAGGGCCTCTGAAACATTGCCCCAAAACATTTGCAACAGAATAGTCTGTCTGCCGTGCTGTCATCCTGGCGCACTGACATCCGGGGTATTTATGAGCAAATAGAAAATACAAGAAGAGCCGGGTCATGCACTGAAACGTTGCTTCTGAAGAATAAAACTTTATTTTTATTTTTCTGGAAAAAAACTGCATACACATGTTCAGATCTGTTCAACCTTCAAAACATGTCTTAGTTTCCAAACAGTGTTCTTTTAAGCATGCAGGACCCCACTGCAGCTTGGTAAATAAGTAGAGAGAGTTTTAATCCTATAACTGTGCAAACATAATTTGAAAGCTATTTACATTTTACACCTCTCTCTTCTAATAACAGTAGCATTAGTTACATGCACTGTATAGCTATAACTTGGGATTCGGTGTTGACATTTGATTTAGGTGTAGAGTGAAAACCAAGCTAACCTTCCATTGTTCAAGAAACTCCCCACAGGCAATTATAATAAATCTCATTTCTTCATTACAAAGGAGATCTCTATAAGCGCTCAGACTTCCCTGCAGTTATTAAAATATTACTTCCACTCTGTTTTCTGGATCATTTTCCTCTGGTGCAGACATGCATTTTGCTTGCCTTGGTGAATGGGAGTAGAAAGAAAAGATGTCTTGGTCGTTATCAAAGGTGGCAGGAGTGCACTGAAACAGAGCCAGTTCTCGTTCTTTCTGTCATTTTCAGTAAACTGCAAGATTACCCATACCATGGTTTTTTTACTACCTTAGACTGTCTAAACTCAGGTGCAGCAACTTAGATGCAAAAGGTTGGATTCAAGTTCACACTCCTGCTACTTTCTCTGCTAATTTACTTTCCCATCCATTAAAAAGCAGAAGTCACTAACCAGAGACTAGTTACTACTCAGATCACGCTGTATGACACTCATCTCCTTACATTCTCTAACCTGGGTCAAAGAAGGCGTGGTATGTTTTGCCACCACACTCTGTTGGCAGAACTTCTTTGTGTATAAGGAGCGTAGTACCCCTCCTCGCAGCCATCATAAACAGTCTTTGCTGTTTCATGTGTGCCAGTGTGATTAAATCAGGGTGCTGAAAGTGGGAGCTGGTGGGGTATTGGGTAAATGTGGCGTTCCAGGTGATGTGTTCCATTATCACACGGCAAAAGCTGGCCTGTGTTTTACTTGATGGGGACTGTGCAGCCAGTAGTCAGTGCCTTATTCTGGTTTTCAGCTACGGTAATCAAGCAAGCCATGTTTTGTGAGAGAAAATGGTATTTTTGTAACCGCAAAACTGCTTCAGAATAAACACACAAAATTGAAGAAGACATTGCATGTCACGAGCTGCGAGGGCTGCTAATCACTACTCAGGCAAGTTCAATTCACGATGGACACTGTGCTTTCGGGCTGGCCTCCAAATATCTGGGAGAAGAACTCAAAAGCCAGGCGGACGTGGATGGGGACGAAGACATAAGCTGTGTATACCACCATAGCAAAAACAGTCACGGTGATGGTGTGGAACATGGACTGCTCCCAGGGCTCCAGCACATAGCTGCAGGTGATCAGTAGGTACTGGTAGTACAGCCAATAGATATAGTCCTTCACGTGCTTAATATCCATCTTCAGCTTTCAGGGATTTTGAGAAGATGATCTGTAAGGATAGAGAAGCAGAAAGAAAGACCTGGATGTGGTGACCATCATTTCAAATTTGATACCGCATATAATTGTAACATAAAGTTCAAACAGAAATAATGGATCAGTGCCGTCACCAGCCTCCACTGCCCTGGAACAGCAGAAAACAGTCTTTAGCAACTGCTGCTTGCAGTTATTGACGCTGTATCAGTTGGGCACTCTCAGTTCCTATGTTCTGATTGTAAATCTGGTTTGCTATTCATTCTGCAGTAGGAATTAAAACCACATCAGCTTACAAAGGCACAGGGTTCATGTGGAAGTCAGGGAGATATGCATTTAAAGGGAAGGCTTTGGGCCAGCTTTTCATAACTGTGGATGGCAGACTTGTGTGCTCTGGCATAAAGATGAGATTAAAAGAACACTGTAAAATCTCTGCTTATTTGTGATAATTTTTATTATTTTGCAATTGTTACAAATAAAGAAAAGACGAGCTATGAAAGGGAGGGAAAAAAGTAATCTCAAGTAGCAGAAGTTGTTTTTTCAGCTTGTTCCAAAGAAGTAAGATACGTTATAGATTAAAAGAGCATTTAATGGAAGTTACAATCTAGGAAAGATTTCTCTCACAGGTACCTTTATGCATTCATTGTTCCTGTCTCCACACAGAAAGGAGAATGGCTGAGCAAGTATTAACTAGGAAAATAATATTGTCTTCCAATGTTTTCTGTTAAAATCAGCATTTTAAATAATCTTTAAATTCAGGCTAAAACATCTACTTCGAGAAAATACAGAGACAGGATGATAAGACCTTTATTTGGGGGGCTGAGTTTAAGGACACACATGCTGACCAGGTTGGGTCACAGTAAAAGGGAATATAGCAGATGTTAGTCCTGCTGGAAAACCTTCCAGTGTATCATTTTGTTCTACACTTCTGTTGCCTGAAATGCCAGGAACGGAGGTGCTCGGACATGTCACATCCCTCCAGTCTTGTCTTTGTACCGAGCTCAGGGCACTAAATTTTCTGTCCCTCGAGGCAACAAATACAAAGGTAGCACTGGAAAATTTGTAGCCTGTGATTAAAATAATGACGGGCCAGTGTTATAGGCCAAATATATTGCAATATTCAGTGGTTTACTGCCTCTGGAAGCCGTACAGTAAATTCTCGTGGTATGTGGGTATTTACTGAAGAGAAGACAAATTACCAGTAAAAGCGTCTCCGGTTTGTTTTGTAACAGCTTTACTTTGATTACCGATGTGTAAAATTTTTGTCCGGTGGATGCACTGTTGGGTGCACACACCTTGATGGATCATATTTCTCCATCTTTCTTCCTTTAGATCACTGGTACTTCCAGTTGTTAAGGTTCAGCAGTCCCATATTAAGTTGTAAATGGAGCATCCTGCCAGATGAGCTTACATCTTGCCATCTGGAGATACTGTACGGTAGACTTTTCCCCCTCCTTCTTTGAGGAGGCAACAACTGTAGGCTCACCCCAAGCATGACAGACTGTTCTGGTTGAATTGGCACTCCAAATGCCTGTCCAACGCTGTGGATACATGAGCTGTCTTTGCTCCCCCTCCTTCAACCACGTGCTGGCTTCCCTCTTGGTGTTTCTCCTCCCACCCCTCAGCTTCCTGTCTAAACCTCCTCGCATCTGTTCCTCAGTTGCTCCT
Organism: Pedionomus torquatus; assembly: GCA_013398155.1. NCBI lineage: Eukaryota > Metazoa > Chordata > Aves > Charadriiformes > Pedionomidae > Pedionomus > Pedionomus torquatus. The sequence continues at coordinate 384,896 of VZRU01017823.1, read as the reverse complement.
CAACTCTCAACACCCCCATGAACGCAACCTCTTTGCTGGCAACAAGAACAGTGAAACTATAAACACTGTGCATTAAAAAAGGGAGGGAAGCTTCTTTGTGTTAACATATTTTTATGCAGAAAAATTTCTGTACTTGCCCCACCACGCACCCAGCTTTTACTTTCCACCAGCCCCTCTTCTGTGTCCTCCATCAGTATCTTCCCCAATATATATTTTGCAGCTTCTCCTCCCAAAGCAGCCTGTTTCCTTCAGTTCCATCTTCTCCATATCTCCTAGACTATATCTCCTAATCTGAGACCACCTACAGTGCTTTTGGGGGGCTGATCGCTTCCATTTTAAGTCCAGCAGTGATTGTCTTTGCTGTTAACAGCTTTACTTGCAAGGGTACAGACTGGGGAGAAAGCCCAGTGCTGGTTTCTCTCCTAGTATGAATGAAAGACGATTCCTTTCACATAAATTGTTTTAAGACAGAACTCAAGAGAGGCCTTAAAACCTTGTAAATATTGCAAAGCTTGTAATAAAAATGGCACAGCTGGCAAACTGTGACTCACTGGGAGCCAAAAGTGTCTCTATTTATACCTTATGCAAGAAGAGCAGCATTTTTCAATGAAGAGGTTAAGCCCTTTCTTATACAATTGAAAGGAAAACGGTAAGGGCCCTCTCATAGTATCTAGGATTATGGTATTTACACTGGGGTTATACCTGTGCTCGTTAAACTCATACCTTTCTTGGGTAAATATCTTTTAAAGCCTGACTGCTGCACGGAGAAACTGCAAGGCTGGAGTTCTTGCTGTGGGTGTTTAGGTCTATGAGGTTATCAGAGGGATTCTGTAGGGGTTTTAAGGGGAAAGATCCCAGGCTATTGGAGCTTTCTGCCCACAGTGACACATGCACTTGGATATCTCAATACAGAACTCATACAAGGAAAAGTCAGAGACAGGGAAAAAAAGTCCCCATGTTGATTTTACTGATATTAGACCAGTCTACCAGGCTGCAGGCTCACCCCTATCACTTAATAGACATTGCTGTCTTGGAAGGATACATAAATAAACCACAATCTGATTACAGTAAGGAGAAGACCTTTTGATTTATACCAAAGACCCTCTTGCACTTTTTCCAGCCTGGGGACTGTGTTTCCATTCAGCTCAGTCACCAAGTCCTAGCAGCCGGCTTGTGCTTCTTTGATTCTTGCAGTTCACAGCTGAAGGATGAATAACCTCATCCCCAGGCTCTCAGACACATCTGCAATAGGACTCCCTGAGCTATCAGCAAGAATGCAAGCTGGCTTAACGCAGAGGCTGCGTGGACTCCAAATGAACAATAGTGGTTGAGATAAGTAAAAGATAAACAGTCAAATTACAGTCTCTGTCCTCACCGCTAACACACTTCCACTGCATTTCATCTTACCCAGAGACTTTCTTTGTTAGCAGGACTGTCTTGGAAATGCAGCAAACATGAAGGGTATCTTGGGATAATGCAATTCTAGATGCATAATTTATTAAAGGAAAACATAGGAGTGAAGGAAAAAAAAAAAAAGGCATCTTAGAGCAGCTGCTCGGTCAATGAGATACAAGAATCCACTGTGTTACAGTGTCATAGATACCTTTTCTGAACGTACCCTATTTACATTAATTCTAGGGTAGTTTTAAGCTTAAGTAATTGCTCAAAGCTCCACACCTCCAGAGGTCTCAGGCAGCCTCCTGACTGCCAGGCCAGTTACCTTGTAGCAATAATCAAAGGGAATTGCAGATCACTAAACAAATAGGAACTCTTCAGGCTAAAAATTCCAGATTTCAGACAGGTCTTGTCCCAAAGGGGCTTCCACTTACATTTTTTAAGCATTATTTTATTAATGCTACAATCAGCTGGCATTCTGAGTTGACAGGGCCTTGTGCAGTTAGCTCATCAGTTCCCAATATTACAGAATAGGAGATAATTTGCTATTATGCAATTTTAACTTGGAGCTCATTTGTCTACAAACTTGAACGAAAGTGTTCAGTTGTGTTGTGGAAATGCCTTCCTGTTTAGAGGCCATGAGACTCTTACAACCAGATATGGATAAAATGAATAGAATTCCGCTTCTGACGCCATTAAGCAATATTCAAATTATTTTCAGCAATTTCACCTCCAAGCAAAAATAGCAAGAGAAACCTGTAAAGCAGCTTTTATTGTTTTAAGTGGCAACTTGATTTTGTTGCCTGTTAACACATGTCTCTGATTAGGGCAGCTGAAAAGATAAATCTTCATTAAAAAATAAAATAATTTCAGATTTCATTTAACAGCATGCCTAATCTCAAAAAATAAAACAACCCAAATAACACAAAAAAAACTTAGCTCCCAGAGTCGGAGCTAGTGTTTGGAGCTGTAATGTGAAGATGCGAGCATTGGGTGCTTTACTATAGAATTTCTGCTTTGAGCGACAGGGTGGCTGGACAGAACCCGGCAAAATGCACCTGCTGGGAAATTCCTCTGGAAGGAAACAAACATTCTTGTAGGGGAACTGGGATAGACTGGTTTCCAAAGAATGCTTGAAAGAACACCTTACATGCTCAGCAGGAGAGTTTGATTGCCTTACACATATGGAGAAAAAGGGTTTCCAACATACATTCAGCTCTAGATAAATTTATCTATAGTGGGGAAAACCAAGCCCTGGCTACAGGCAACTCCACTACCATTAGGCAGGTGGTGTCCCAGGCTTTGAAGCCTGAGAATGCTAACTAGAGCCAAGTGTTAGAAACAAGATAGGAAAGAAAAACAAGCAAACAATTAAACCATCCTCAAAATGCAAATATTTAATTGGCAAAAAAGCGGGTGTTTGCTGAGTAATTGCTGTGATAGCACAGAAGCAAGAGTTGGTCGGTTTTGCAGAATCCTAAGGGATTGCAGTGATGCTGAAGTAAAATCCTGCTACAGGCCCCTGACCCATATTTGGTTTCATATGCAAGACACTTATAACATGTAGACACCAAATGGCAAGTGTGACAAGGTAAAGTGCCATAATTATTTGAAAGTGGCTTGACAGGTGAATAATTTCAGTTATTAGAAGAGTGACAGGTAGTCATCTCCTTTGAGTATCGCAATATATGTCCCTCTGCAAGTTACTTATCTGTAATTGTTCTTACTTAATTGTAGTTTTCTTGTCTTAGGTGAGTTTGTTCAGCTGTTACTCAGAATATCCTTACTTATCCAAGGCCCCCATCTTGTCCCTGTTAGTGTAACATAGTTCTGCGATGAACCCATTGATTTTACATAGACTGACATTTCTGAAAATGTGAACTAGAACAAAGGGAGTCACATTCCCACTCCATCCTGCATTTGCTTTAATATATTTGAGTCAGTGAGCACCAAGCATAGTGCATAAGGAATGAAACACAGGTCCCGTGGACCAGTTGTTGGGAAGCAAGCAGGAAGAAATTTAGGTGAGGCAGCAGTTAAAACTGTGCCGGGAGTCTGAACGCCAGTATTTCCCAAGGACATTGTCTTGGTCTGTTCCTGTGCTGCACTTGTGCTGCTCACATTCCCCATATGCAGCATGGCCCTATAGCATCAGCTTAGCCTAGAAAGCTGCCAGACCTACCGACAAGCAGAACCCCCAGGTTACTGTAATACTTCCACATGGATATTTATGTGCACCCTAAAGCTTGTTTTCACAAGGAGGTAATGCCGCGTAAAGAACGTGAAGAAAAACAGCAGCAGTAATCCCAGCATGGCTCCCACTATGGACAATTACGAATGGTTAACAGTGTCTTTATACCTAGATTTCAATAAAGAAGCATCTTCCTCTAATTCTAGAGTGAAACCACGCAGCAGCAGTGAGGCCATCTCTAGTTTCTCTTCCTCAGCAGTCGTCTTCCTGAATCAGCATCTCATTGCATGCTTGGCCATACATTACTGCCAGCTACTGCGCTACTGGAACTGTAAACTCTTCTTATAGACATGTTCCTGCCAACATTCATGCAACAGCAGAATGAAGTTCAGAGCTGGTAAAATTTTATTGCTGTAGATGACTCAGACTTTAGCATATGGGTGAAAATGCTTAGACGGCGCCCATGGGATTTTTTTATCTTTTTATTTTTTTGGGGGAAAAAACCCAAATCTTCTAGGAGTGGAAAAAAACTTCAGGAATGGAAACAGTAAAGCAGAAAAGGTGATGGCATTTTCAGCTGTTTCTTCTGATTAAGTTAAAGCAGAAACAACTCCAGCATCTTCCGAATCTGTTAACATTAACCCTCCTTCCTGGTGGCCTCAGAGTGGTAGCACGTAGGTGCCATTTTCTTTCTTTTAAATAGAAAAGTTACTTAATACATACAGGACCTAGGAATCTAACAAAACACCTTTCCCTGTTGACCAGAAGACTTACTTCTGCCTTAGGTAGCTTCAAACATGGCAGCAAAATGCTTATCAAGTAGCACTACAGCAGTGGCAATGCCACATCTCACCTACACAAAACTAACCCAGACTTCCTCATCTTCAGGTCTGAACACAAACCTAGTCCTCACAATAGGACAAGGGGTAATGGTTTTAAACTGAAAGAGGGGAGATTTAGATTAGATATTAGGAAGAAATTCTTGATTGGGGGAGTGATGAGACACTGACCCATGTTGCCCAGAGAAACTGTGGACACCCCAATCCCTGGTGGTGTCAAAGGCCAGGTTGGATGGGGCTTTCAATAACCTGGTAGAGTGGGAGGTGTCCCTGCCCATGGCAGGGGGGTTGGAACTCAGTCTTTAAGATCTCTTCCAACTCTAAACATTCTATGATAGGATGTGCACATTCCTTCACCAGGTCTTAGATAATACCATAGTCCCCAGCACCAGCTTGATGCTAGAGTTCAGCTGTATGGGCACCATCTGTAATAGGAACCAATAGGCCCTTGTCAGACTGTCTCTCCACCCGGACTGCAGTATACATAGATGATTTCTGAAATACTATTTACTCTGCCAGTCAAGTTCAGTACACAAATGGAGTATATCATGGCCTACAACAAGGCAGGAAATAATTTTAAGTGTGATATATAAACTGTCGACCCTCAAGAAAGAAGAGGATGATCTGCAGCACCCATAGGGATCTCATTTAGGGAGAGGGTCCCAATTATTCAAGTAACAGCACAGCAGTTAATGTTTACCCTGATTTCATGCCTTAACTACTCTTAGCAAAAACTATTTAAAAAAATATCTAAAAAAAAAAAAAGTCAGCTTCTCCTAGCTTTGGAGCCTGGCTGATGTATTGGCACACTCTTTCTCTGCACTCAGGCAGACAGGAAAGAAAAGATGCAGCTTCTCTATAACAAAAACATTCTTGGATCAGCTCTGTCCCACTTTCTTCCAAGGCCAAATTAATTTTTCAAAGAATTTTCTCCTCTTCACTCCTCTGAAGCTTCCTCAGTTAGTTTCTTATATAACTAGATTCTGCTTACAATTTCGGTATAAACCCCTTCCTTTCCAGCTTTCTCTGGGCTAACCACATTCTGGGCTTTAGGTCCTGCCCCTGAGATGGGACTTGCACATTGGAAGGCAGGTGAACTGGCAAGTTGAAGTCTCAGGGCAAGCTTTCCCTGTGTTTTCAGCATAAACCATAGTTTATTAACTACATTTTTGAACAGAAACAATTCCTAAGGAAGATATCAAACCTGTGATTGGAGACCAGCACCAGGTTTAAATTGCAAATACCTAAAAATGAGGGTTCTCCAAGAACTGTCCCAGGACATATCTTAGCAAGGTTTTGACTTTGCTCTTGGTGACAAGCGTTAGTTCCTGCAAGACTTCTCAGATTTGGGACATCAGCTAGATCATTCAAGGGGACTTCAAAGTTCAGAAGGTTGTGTAAACACATCGCTCTATAAACAAAATAGCTAAGATATTTGGGCTCTACAAGAAGATTTACTTTCAAACGTGGTTCTTATTTTATTCAGACTTCTTTGTTTTGCTCTGAGTCATTTCTGAAGCAGCCGAAAATAATAATTGGTCTTGGGTTATATGTAATATGAGCAGGTGAATACTGTCATAGTCATGAGAGGTATTAGTGGAAAACAGGTACCGAACTCTTGTGCAAGTGCATCTCCTTTGAGAGCTAATGAAAGGAAGTAGTGTTGCACCATGGCAGTTATTGGTCTAAAAGGGGAAAAGAAAAATGAAGTGAGATATTTGCAACAGATAAGCAGTAAAAAGGGAGGTTCACATTTTTTCCACAAAAATGGATTTAACCCCATGTATGCCCTAAGGAACAGTTTCCCTTACAGACCACTTCATCCTATGAGCAGTTTTGAACACAGAACTGTAGCAGAATACTAGAATGGAGAAGCTACTCTCCACTTTTAGTGGGTAGAACACAAGGAACACTCCTGTTCAGCTGGACAATGGGGAAGGACAGGGCTCTTCAAAGTTGCAACAAGCCCCATCCTAATTTCCCCTGAAAAACAGTAGGACCTCGGTCACTCCATATTTGCTTTTTCCTATCAGCCAGCTGGACCACCCGAGTCTTGGTGCCTTTCATGACATTACTTGCTCCTGGAGTGCCAGAGCAAGTATTCCCACAGTCCTGAACTGCTCTCCAGGCACCCTTTCACCACATCTGGATAAACAACATACACACTCTGTGCAGAGCTTTCCTGCATTTCTCTGTCAAAATCACAGTCAATTCTGCAAGTCCTTGGAGTGGTTTATGCCAAGGAATTGCAGAATTGCTTTCAAGACAGTTTTGCCACACTCATGATATTCACAAGCAAAAGATAAATAAGCATCCCAGTTCCCAAAGCATTTAAAATGCACAGTCTGAGAAGTACCATGTGTGTCAATGAAGTGGAGCAGTAGCATTTATCATAGGGATTCTCCTCTGTACTATCTCAACTCCACTGATACAGCAGGGAGATCCTCTTCCACCTACTTCATGGAAGCAACCAGAAACTGTAAGAAGACCAAAGAGCAGACAGCTGCAAACCACATTGCCAGCACAGCGGTACGAGTAGCACCTTCACCTTCCCAGCTCCACCACTACCCACCAATTTCAACTTTTTTTTACATATAGAATAGGTTGGGTTAGAAGGACCACCTAGTTCCAACCCCCATGCCATCAGCAGGGACACCTCCCACTGGACCAGGTGCTCAAAGCCCATCCAGCCTGGCCTTGAACACCTCCAGGGACTGGATGTTCCTCTAGGGGATGGGGACAGCTTCTCTGGCCAACCTTCATTTATGTATCACCACCCTCACAGGAAAGAATTTCTTCCTAACATGCAATCTAAACCCACCCTCTTCCAGCTTGAGGCCGTTAGGGAGACCATCTTCCCAACAGTTGTACCAGCAACACCAACTGGAACCCCCTGACTGCAGGTCTACAGCAACAAGTCCAGAGAGACCTTGCTGAAGGCTGTAGGTCTTTCTGCAATGCCACCAGCCACCTTGAAACGCACCTTGAAACGGATCCTGGAGGCTTTACCGCTGCTGCCCCTGCTCCAGGGCCTCGGCTATAGCGCTCCTTCCCGACCGGCCGCGGGCAGCGCAGAGTACGCGGCTCCGCTCAGCCAAGGTCACCGGTCCCTCGGTTCGGTGGAGCCCCGGGACGGCGCCCCCGCGATGCCCTTGGCCGAGGGGAGCAGGGGCTGATCCCCGGT
>VZRU01017823.1:364436-377272 GCA_013398155.1 Pedionomus torquatus | reverse complement strand
CGCTGCCGCAGCCGCTGCGCGCCTCCGGCTGCTCTGCTCGGGTTTGCAGCGCGGTCCCGCGGCGGACAGCTTTGAGGGGGGCAAAGAGGGGGGAGAAAGGAGGGAGCCGAGCCAGGCTGGGGGAAACCCTTGGGATTTATGGGGCTGTCGCCGCCGGGACGGTGACATCCCGCGTAAATATCACCGCGGTGTTGGATGTTTCCCTGCCATCCTGCGTCTATAGGCGGCATCTGCTTAACGCACTTGCGTAATGCACTTCGGCTGCTCGCTGCAGGGAGCAGGGGCGCTCGGCTCAACCTCGCCAACCCTCCCCCTGGGCAGCTTGTGCCAAACCGGCTTTTACTTACTTAGTGCTTTCTATTAGACCCGTACTTTGTAATGTATAAGCTTGTCATATAGGTGATAACGTAGCTGGGGGAGGCTGGGTGCATGAAGGGGGTCCCCGGGGGTGCTGGCAGGTGCCTGGGGGCTCCCCAGCTCCAAGGGGTTGAGTGGGGAAAGACCTATGCGCTGAGATGTACTGAAGCACGGCTGTGAGAAACCAGTGTTGCGGGCATGTAGAGAAGGTGATAACCTGTCGGATGAGGTGTTTCCAGAAAAGAGAGATAGGGATGGACAAGTACTTACAAGAATTTACCTGAAATCCCATTAAATACTACGTGATGCTGCTAACTATGAGGCTTAGGTTTCCTTAGTTTATTCTGCCACCGATATAAAAACCCCGCGATTTAGTGTCCTGCTTGCTACCAAAGAGCTGCTTAAGAAGTTAACTTTGCAGTAGAAGTGAGAACTAAAAGTAACAGAAACGCTTTGTTCACTGTTTTCTCTTCAGGCAGCACGATGCCAGGTACAATCTTGTTCACTAAGCAAAGCAATAGCAGAGACCTAATCTAGACAGACTGATCCTATTTCTCAACCTTCAAAACTGTTACTATATGCTGCTAATTATGTGATAAAGAAGTGACGTTAAGAAAGGGTGGGGTTTGTCTTGTGTTCTTTCATTAAAGTTCTATGGGTTTTACTGCTGGGCTAGGGCTAAGAGGTAGTGGCTTTTGCTTTGAGGCCATCTCAGCAATGCTTGAGCTCAGGCATCCCTGGATCGCTCCTGGTGACCTCTCCAAAATTATTTTTACCACTGTAGTGTCTGTGCCCAAAACCTCGCAGTGGGACAGCAGCAAAACGAACAGCTCATGGAGAATGAACAAATTCCTTGCTGGATACATGGGCAGCAGCCAGCGTCCTGTTTGCATGGACATATCAAACAAAGCTTATAGGATGTGCTGGCTCTGTAAAATATCTGTGCTTTTCAGGTCATGACACCCTCATCCCAGCTCTGCTGTGGAAGGGGGACATGCCCCCAGAGGGGCAGGCATATCTATGCTTTTCCGCTGGAGCTGGGTGGCTCCAGGAACCACCACGTGGACCTCCTGCACCCCTTCGTTTGTGCTGCCAGCCTGGATCCCAATTTCTGCAGTGTTGGGAATGGCTGGTTGTTGTGCTCTGCCCAGAGCTGTTCAAGGAGCATGAGAGCAGCTGCTGTACAAAACTTTCCTGAAAGAACTACGTAAGCCAGGCCCACCACACCGTCAGGACAGGCTGCATGTGCAGCAGGAGATACAGAGAAACTCCCCTTGCCTTTAAGAAAAAAAATCCTTCACTTCAGCCTCCAGGTTTGAAAATGAGGGTGTTGCAAATGTGGCCCGGGTGTGGGTGGGAGCAGGGCTGTCGCTGGTGCCAGGTCCTTGCCCTGTTTGCCAGCAGGCAAGCTCCCACAGCCAAAGGTTGACTGAAGTTGCCTGAGTGCCATTAGGAGGGACCATCCCCAAAGGGCTTGGGAGCCCGTGGATGTAGCGTGGTGTGCCTGTCTTCAGCCATGGCACCAACCCACCTGGGGCCCTGCCCCTCTCCCTGCCTGCCCCTCTGGGGGCACGGTCCCTTCCACAGCAGAGGGATGAGCTGGGCTGAGGGAATCATCACCTGAAAAATAAGTTTATTTTGCCAGTGACTCTGCATACCGCAAATGGCCAGGGGTGGTACGGAGCTGTGGCTGATGCTCTGAGGGTTTGACCACAGCCTGTTTGACCGTAGGCACCGAGGTCTGTTTGGCTCGTGTCTGTGCTCACATGGCAGAAGCAGCCAGACGCACCCCTCCCCTGAAAGCAGAGGGTACCACAGTGCATCTGGAGGCTGGAGCCAACTGCGGGGTTGTTGTTCTCACATTTATGAGTAGAGCTGCTTTTTAGAGCTAGGCGGGAACTGTGAGACAAACAGCTTGTGTTGGTAAATTGCCGACTTTTCTGTGCAACAAGCTGCCCCTTAAAGGTGTGCTTTTGTGGGTGAGCTGAAGTTTGCATGTTCTCTGCAGCTGTGCAGTGGTTCATTCAGCTCATGGCTTTACCCTGCCAGAGGTGACTGTCACCACAGCTCTGCCTGCAAAGCTGGTCATGGCTCTCTCTGCCTGAAGCTGCTGGGTCAACTGGGACCTCCCCTGCACAGAGGGGTGGCTTTTCCTGAGCACGCAGCAGTGGGACCTCTGGCCACTGTGTCGCTTTTCTGGCACCAGCTGGTGTCTTCTGAACCACAGAAGGCCATAAAAGAATGCAAACTGTTTCAAGGGCCAGATGTAACTGCTGTTATGAAAGTTGTTCTTTTAATATTTGAACACATTTTAATGATGCTTTAAAAACGCTCTTCCCTCAATTAATATCTTTAAAAGGCACTTACACAAACAAAGCTGCACAGGCAGCACAGGGGCAATCAGGATGTGATGCTTTTTTTTCCCAGTGCATACATTGAGAACAGTGCCTCTTTCTTCTGCTGCTATTTTTATGGATGTTGACTGCAGAACTGATGCGTGCTTACTCTTTGATGTTAAAAAATACTTATGCAGAGGCTTTGTTTTAAAGTTAAAAAGAGTTGTGCCCCTTTCTAGCTTGAAGCCTAGCTCCCATAGGTCCTGGAGTACTACAAGAGCCTGAATTGGGTCTGTGAGTGCAGCTTAGTTTGGTAAAGTACCTGGTGCCTGAGTGGATGGTGGGTGAAATGCTAGGAGTGTTTTTGCCAATGATGGGTATCACACCCATCCTGTAAAAATACTTGCAAAAGCATTCTTGGTTATGATGGCACTTGCTCCACACAACAAGTTTAGCTTTAGCTATAGCTATTGTCAGGGTATTTTTCAAGAAGGTGTTTACAAAAAACTTCCCCACAGTCTCATTGTCACCCAGTTGATCCGTTACTGTCCCGTTACTTCACTCCTCCGGAATTAGGTGCACTTGCCAATTTATAGAAGATGAAGCTTCAGTGTTTTGACACACACTATTTTACCAAATGGAGAAGGATTTGCCTTACAATGGATTACAGATTTGCTGATAATCAGGTGCTGTTTGCCTTAAGACAGGGACAGGACTGCAGGCACCCAGCCAAATCCTTCTGGTATTTCAAGGGCTGGCATTTTCAGATGGAGGAACATCACCAAAGAGGATGGTTAGAACTGCCTCCCAATTGAATTCAGGATTAATAACTTTTGTGTAAGAAGTAGGACAGGATTTAATCTAAAGGAGGCAGTGGGTTTGATTTATTGTGCCTTGCTGCTGAGAGAGGGATGGTTTTTTCCCTTCACCTGCTGTTTCTCCATGAGCCGCCTGCTCCTGCTGGTCTCCACCCCTCACTGACCCAAGAGAAGCCTGCTGACTTGCACCTTGGAAAAAATGTAAGTAAAGCAACGAAACTGGAACAAAAAGAATGTAAGAAAAAAAGAAAGAAAGAAACAAACAAAAAATTAACTTTTCTACTAGACTAGCTGGAACATCCAGGATTTGAAAGGGAGAGAGCTCATGTGGTCAAATAAATACATTTTAAAAAGCACGTAACCCCCTTACCAGCAGTGTGAGGTGCTGATACACCAGGTTTGGGCCCTACCCTCTCCTGTGTTTGCTCTTCTCTGTGGGAGATGTCGGTGTCAGTGCCATGGCTGCAGAGCTGTGTTGGGATGTGGGTGGGTTTGCTTGGCCAGGATGATGATGTGCATCCCTCCTGCCCTCATCCCTTGCATTTACCAGCACAGGCCCGGCTGAAGGATAGCATAGGGCCATGGGGGCCCTTCTGTTCTGAGCAGAGGAGCCAAAAACCTTCCCAATACCTTAAAAACAGTCCTATACAATAAAAGATGTATCCCCACTTTCCTTGGGGTTGCCATACCCTCGCTCCAACCCTGCTTGAACCTCAGGTTTCTCTAAGAGTCTTATGCTTGTCCTGATAAAAGTAATACCAAATTTGTTATTTGTATAAAGTATTTAAAAATAATGAAGTTTGTTTCCTTGTTTCCTCAGGGGTTGGTGCTCTGGAAGATCTGCTCCCTTCCTTCTTTCACCGCTGAGGTTTTGTGTTAATTATTACTGGGGATTTCAGCACAAGCTTTCATTCCTGCCGGAAACATCCAGAAAATTACCCCCTCGAGACAGGAGTAAAATCACTTACCTGCCATAAAGGCTAGTATAACATTTGTAAAGCCAAAACTATAGGCCTTGAATATTTCATGAGTCTTCAGGCTCTGTCACACCCTGCTGCAGATATACTTGCCAACAGGCAAGTTTTCTTTCCAGCTTGGGTCAGTGTGCGACTGGATCGGACACCAGGTCAGGCTTTGCTGTCTGGGTGCATTTAGAAGCATAGAATAGTTACAGTTGGAAGGGACCTCAAAGATCATCGAGTTCCAACCCCCCTGCCATGGGCAGGGACACCTNGCCCTCCACTGGACCTGTTTCAACAGGTCCATGTCCTTTCTATGTTGAGGACTCTGGAGCTGGACACAGGACTCCAGGTGGGGTCTCACAAGCGCAGAGTAGAGGGGGAGAATCCTCTCCTGCAGCCTGCTGGTCACCCTTCTTTTGATGCAGCCCAGGATGCAGTTGGCTTTCTGGGCTGCCAGCATGCACTGCCAGCTCACATTGAGCTTTTCATCCACAAGCACTCCCAAGTCTTTCTCCTCAGGGCTGCCCTTCAGCCATTCTCTTCTCAACCTGTACTTGTGTCTGGGATTGCCATGTCCCATGTCCAGGACCCTGCACTTGGCTCGGTTCCATCCTATTTCCTTCCACTAGCTCCCTCGGCTTGCCTTTGCCCACATGGCTTGGATGTTGAATTTCATCAGGAGCTTATGTGTCTTCTGTAGCAGTTGCTTTCTTGCCAGGGAGCACCATTTGACCTGACCCTGTCCTGCTGCATTGCTGCTGCCTCGGGCACAGAGGTTTCTCCAGTGTTCCTGCAGGTTATTTCACTCACACGTGAAGGCTTCATCCAGCCCCAACCACTGGGATGTGAGGTTTCTCCTTAGAGATTAAGGCGACTCTTTGAGGGCAGAAAGTGATGAATGTTCTAAAAATAAAGGCCTTAATTTGTTAGCTGTCTGCTTTTGTGTCATAGTCGATGTGTGCATTGGGTATTTGCAATCTTTGGATGTCAAATATTTACTAAGACATCTCAAAGTGCCAAGGTGATGCTTTTATTAACTCCACTAGGTAGTCTGCACCTGTCTTCTGCAGATGGTGGATCTTCTGTCTCTCAGGCAAGGTCTGAAATTTCACTTTCTGTCATGTAGTCTTATTTTGTATATTTTGACTTTAAGTGCAAGAGAAAAATAACTGCAGGGTCCTCTGAAGGGCTGGTTACCTGAGCAGCCCTAAGGATGTTCCTGTAAAACTAACAAAACAACAGGCACAAGCTCTTTTCTTTTTGCAGTTGCAGGATATCCGGATGTACTTTTCCAGATCTTGTCTAGCTAGTCAGTCTGTCTAATTAATGGAAGGAAAACTTCCAGAGTAAGCATAAGGCTTGGTTTGTCTGAGTTTTGCAGAATATTCCTGTAAAACATCCCTAAACTGAGATGTTGGTCTGGGGTGATGCTCTGGCTAAACCTTTGATTATTATTCTAATCTGGTGTTACTCTTCCAGTCCTGTTGAAAGTCACAAATTGATCTCCTGACAAAACCAGCTTTAAAGTCAGCCTGGCAAATTAGAGAACAACGTTTTATCTAATTATAGGGCAAGCTGGATAAAGCAATCACCTCTAGAGGGGTGTGTGTGGCAACTATTTGCAGGTGATTATCTCTCCACTCGATTTAGCTGAACAGCAGATCTGATTTAGAGCGCCTGTTTTGCAAATTAGTGCAAAGTTAAGGCAGGAAAGGCTGGGTAGAGGCTGGCTGGTGGGATAGTGGTGGCAGCGGTGGTCTGGTCTGATCTTATCTCCTGGTGCAACTCTTTGGACTTTGTGCAAGGTTGGATCTGTGGTCTGATGTCAGAAATGATGTTCAGTGAGAAACTGCTTATACGTAGCATAAAGAGAATTTGTGATTATTTATATGCAGACCATCATTTGTCCTCAAAAATATCAATATTAACAGATGGTCTGGGTAAATTCTAGCCTGTACCCCAGCTAGAGTAGAGGCTGGGTGGCTTCTGAGATCAGCTACAACAAGTAATTAGAAGGTAAAGGATTAATCAACTTCGAGTACAAGGGCTGGGTGTATCTATAATCCTGTATGAGTCAGATCTTCACATCTCTGCTCTTGATGTGTCCTTTTGACAATTTTAAATTGCTACAGCCAGTTTAATGGGCTGTATAAGTGTCTGATCTCTTGTTACAATCCTAATCTTGTTATTGGCCTGCAGAAGACCTGAACTTGTCCATGCTCACATCCTCACTCAGATATCAGGTGTGACAATTTATGGATTAAAATTAGCTTTTGTAAGTGTTATTGGAAAATTTATTTGATTGACATACCTACTTGCTACAAATCTTATTGATTTGAATAAACATAAAGATAGGAGGAGTGAATGTGAATCAAGTCAGTGTTGGTTTTGGGTGAATATTGCCAAATAGGTCAAGTTATTGCAGAATTCTTTCTTTCTTCTTAGCAGAGTGGCTCCTTTATGAGATCTTGATTTCTGATAGGCAAAGCTGCTGTAAGCTTCAGCCAAGGATGTTCATACCTCCAAGACACAAGCCATTCCTCTTCCCAAATCTGCTGGATGATTGTACTGTTACCTAACCTCAGTCAGTGAGTAGGCAGTGACCTACCCACTGTGGTAGTGAATGTGTGGTTTGCTCCTGTAACTTCTTCTGAAGTGTTTTAGAGAAAAATGAAGTTGCTGCAAGTTTTAATTTTCTCTTCAGAGAAGGTGGCTGTGTTTTTTGGTGGCCTGGAAGGAATTGCCCATGGAATGATACTGCCAGACAGTTTTGCAGCAGCCGTAGGTTGCACCCAGATGCTGGAGAAGACTTTCACCTTCATTTTAAAAACACGCAGTTCTGTACACTATCTGTTTCATCTCGTTAGGCTCTTTCACAATGCTGCGTGAGTACAGCCAGCCTTGTGATTAATCTTATTCATTCGGATGCCATGGGAAGTTTCTGTAAAATGAGCAAGTCTTACCTGTAGATGAGCATTTTGGTTTTGCTGTTTTTTTATTTGTTTGCTTGCTTTGGGTTTGTTTTTAGTTTTTGTTTTCTCCTATATACTTACATTGACCATACAGATTCAGCCTTTATTATTGCCTCAATGGAAACAAGCTTGAAAAGTGTAGGTCTCACAGACACCTGATTTTTTTGGTGTGTTTTATCTAATAGTCATATCTACTCAGTGTTCAGTAATTCCATTTTTGTCTAGAGGCTGTTAGTGAATTATTCTGGTAAGATGTTTGTTGTGCCCTGTGCTTGTCCTGGATGGAGCAGGATGCTCAGGATACACAGGGGTCTGTGGGGATGATTCAGGTTTAGGGTTGGGTTCTTTGTGCTTCAACTTTGGATGGTGCAGGCTGTAAAATCATCCTTGGCTGTGCTGTTGGAAACACTTGGAGTGCCCTCTTGTGATGAGCCTGTAGCCGAAGCAGCAGTTCTCCACATTTTCTGAAACCTATTGTGCTATCTTTCCCCATTGCACCTTCTGTCCCATCATCCCTGTTTCTTCACAGCTGCACCTGCCAATGTGGAAACCCTCTTCTTCCCTCTTCTTTGTCTTTCAGCTCTGCTTGTAAAAATGTGCTATGTGTCACCACAAGGTTTGGCATATGGCAAAGATTGTCACTACATCTGGAGTCCAAGCCAGACTCCATCACCTCCTTGCAAGCAGCAGCTACTGAAGCGGAAATCTTTCATGCTGACGCACGTTTTACTCTTTCTCCCTTTTCCAGGCCTGCTATGAGAGCCAGAAAGGAGGTTACTCTGCTCCTGCTCTGAACAGGAGATCTAAAGAACACAACGTATTTATTTATAATTTAGTATTAGTATACTTTCTCTTGTATTATTCCTGCTGCTGGATGAGGTGCAGCGGAGGTAGAAAGGTTTCTGCAGTGGCTCCTCTCAGAGGACCTTTAGGCGAAATCAGGATAAATGAGTGTGGGAGAATGATGGATGGTGGTTTGGTGGGTGGGAGTGTAACCCTGCAGAGCGTGAGATACTCTCACTTATGAAAGTCCTGTAACAGAGCTATGGCAGAGCCAGAAGATGCTCTTCCAGCTCCACACTGGCAACTGCAACCACTGCATGGGAGACCACGGGTGGTTACGCTTTTTGGGAGATGGAAACCTGATGTGCATCGCACTGCCTCTGCAGCTTGTCTTTGAGCGTGCCGAGGCATGAAATGAGCCCCAAAGCACCATGTTCTTCTCAGACCACCTCTCACCTGTTACTACATGGAGAGCTGTGTTTCCAGGAGAGTTACTTCTCACCTTGCATGGGTATTAGGTGCTCCTTCCAAAGAAATCACTGACTATCTTTTCTCTGACTTTAGTGCTGATCCAAAGTCCCTTCCATATAGTTTGTATGTCAGAAGAAATAATTCTCTCTCTACATGCTTTTTAATTTTGTAAATACTATAAAATCTCAACAAGTTTTGAGTCCAGCACACACAGAGGCAGTTTTGTTCCCAGGTTTTTTGCTTCCTGTCAGGATTTTAAGGTTGCTGCATGTGACTCTTTAAAAGACTGTGACTAAGTTCTCTAACCTCGCTTTATTACAAGGGGTATATTTACCAAAGCAAAGAAGAATTTGGGTTAAAGGAAAGTGGATATTTCCATTTCCTTATTTCCAAGGGGTGTTGCAATACCTCCTGATGTAAAATTACCTGTAAAAGAGTCTGCGTCACTGTCGACATTGTGCTACAGCAGAGCAGGACAGGGTTCTCTGCTGAATAAAATTTGCTATTGTGGAGATCTATAAGCTCTTTGTCTCCTAAGATGCTTATTAATGTGGGTAGTTTCAGGCTGACTGGATTTCACAGTATTAAAATAGATAATGATTGCAGTGTTTATTATGGAATAATAAGCTTAGGACAAAGGCTTTTGCTGATGCAAAGTGCTTTGCCTCGGACAAGCTGTGTCCGACAGGGAGACATTGCCATCTCTTGGGCAGGTGCAGCTAAAACATAGACTTTCTTTAAAACCTACAATGATTAAAAGCCCGATAGTGTAGCTGAGGACTAGGAAAGGGCTGAGTCTGTTACTGAGTCCAGTATCCTGATATTTCAGTTGATGCTGCTCATACGTATGCATCTTAATACTGGCGTGGGCACAATCAGAAACATGGCTCACTATCTCAGTGTAAAACTGGCTGTAGTTACCAAGTTGGTATCCCTTAAATATTATAAGCTGTGACTCATTTTCTCTCAAATTATGAGACTGGAAATGTTTAAATATAATTACATTTGGGATTATTGTCATTTACCTCCTATAGTCTGAGCCTTTTTAGCGCTGGGCTCAGAACTGACTTTTTCAAATGAAATCTGCAATTTCCTGCAATCACAGGGTTTTAAGAGATTAAGCTTTAAGAGTACTAAATATCCTAAGTCTTGCAGCAAAACTACAAGGGTTGCAGTATTGGTGCCTGACATGCTTCCTGATACTATATCTGCCTTTTAAAAAAGAAGGTGCGCAGGCATAATCTTCTGATTTTAATTAAATTTTGTCTTTCAGAAGAGAAAGTAGCAGGTGCATGGAGCGAGAGAGACCCTCTGTGAAATAATTAGATGAAAACTGATAATATTTGGCTTAATCCACAGTGCTGGCATAAAGGTTCTTAGAAAACAACACCTGCCCTTTGCTGATTAATAGACGGCTGCTGCCTTAGAGATCCCGGCATACACCTTTGGTAAATGTTGCCTGTTTTAATAATAAAAAAAAAAAACAACCACCCCACAAACTTCCTGAAACTCAGCAGGCAGCCAAGTCAATTTGCTTTGTCTGGGGAACTTTAGGGGAACTTTCCCTCTATGAGAAAAACTCCACCCAATCCAAGTACAACAGCAGCTGTGTGGCCATGTCTTTCCCAATTTGTGTATATATATATAAGAATAAAATAAAAAATTGAATATTTTGGTGGTTCACAATTTCTGGCCAAGTTTTGAACTTTAGGTATTTGGCCTCTGTGGGCTCATGGGGTCTTTGTAAAGAAAAAGTGAAAATCTGCCTGTTTCCTAAAAGAGTCCCAAATACCTGTACCACATTGGCAGAGCTGCCAATTCTGGCATTGGGGTGAGGGTGATATGGAGATGTGCACTGGAAGGAGAAGGTGTTGGTGTGATGGGATGTACACCTAAAAACTTTGGGGAAAGCAGATATGATAAGGGGTATGTTGTCTCATTGATAAGGGATCAATGAGACAACAGGCAAATGGGGTAATACAACCAAAAAATTAGAGAAAATGTAAAACTTGATGGTGCACTTTTTATTCAACAATATGCAATAGGAAAATTTCCTAGAAATACTCACATTTATACAAACATATATATATATATACACACACATTATATATATATATATATAAACCCACACATACTACAGTACTTAGAAACTCCTGTGCTCAGAGTAGTCCAAACACAAACAACCTTTTGACTCCTCCAGTGCATCTTTCTCCAGGTGGGCTGTTGCCAGTTCACCAGTCCCCTCTCTTCTTTACTTTGGCTTCACAAATGCACTTTGATTTCCGAATTGTGCCAACCAGAAGGCAGAGAACACCCTCACCTCTTTAAATTGTTCAGAAAATCCAGTTAAAGTTGGGTGTTCGTATGAAAGCCCTCCGACAGTTCATCTCCTTGCCATGATATTACCCAAAATACACTTTTATAGTTCATAGTGTGAATAGTTTTAAAAGGTAAATTTACTGCTCATGACTGTTTATAGAGGTCACTGTGATTTCTACCGGTTATTTGCAGGCCAATAATTAGCCCGAGGGAAATAAACAGTTTTTATCAATTAGGTATCTATTTAAACATAATCAATTATAAATCTGGATATGTAGAATTCCTAGTTTGCAATATGCCTCAGGCATGCTGTACTTCCTTTGGGATTATTTTGATCTCAGAATAATTCAGTGCTGGTTCATACATCATGAAGCGTTGAGTGGCCTCACGAAGGATCACAAAAGGCAGCACATTACCTCATGGGTATAAGGAACTGGGTCTATCTTATGGGTTTCATATGTTAAACGTGAAAAAGGAAATTTCAACCAAAAAAAAAGTAATTTCCAGGAAGCTGGAATAAAGCAGTGAGTGCTCCGTGTGTCCTGCAAGTAGTCACAGTGGAGACCTTTCTGTGCTTCTTTAAGGACTGTACAATACATGCAGTTTTTCTTCTGTATTTTAGCATCTAATCTTGCAAATACAACAGCCTTCGTCTTTGTGAATTTGAAAGGGTAGATACTCTTCAGGTGAGGTGCTTGCACTGTGTTATGACTGTGTACCACACCTCTGCTTTTAGTAGTAGTCGTTTTGCTGGGAAAGCTCTTGCTTGTGGTTCATTCAGCTGATTCCCCTCGATGCCAGGAGCAGCTGGGGACAGGGAGCCGAAACAGGGGACCTGCCACAAGCACCCGCTGTCCCCACTGACCCAGGCTTGCACTCATGCCACCAAAGTGGTCCCAGAGGGTGGCACTCGAGGGGGCTCCCAGGGTACTTTGACATCCTCAGCCACAGCATGCAGCTGGCAGAGGGGCTGACAACCCTCACACCAAAGGGACAAGCCACTGTCACCAACCAGCCTGGCTTTTCAGACCCCTGTCCGGCAAATATCATCTTCCCTGAAAGATGGGAGTGGAGACGAGGAGGAAAATGATCCCACCACTTGCTATTAGCAAAGGCACGGCTATTGAGGACTATTTTGTTTCTTATACACACTGAAGGAAAACAGCAGTACACCAGAGAAGCAGGGTTTCTGTAACATCCCTGAGCCCAACACACAAAGGAAGACTAGGGTGAAAAAGGGGAGCCAGGTAATTTTATCACTTTTTACCTTTGGCTGTCTAGAGTTTCCAGGTGAGCACAATGGATGTGTTTCTTAGTCAAGACCAGAGGCATCTGTAGGTCCTGACAAAGGAGATCCATGCCCTGGAGCAGGGTTTGGAGTGGAGCAGGGCTGCGCTCTCGTCCCTGCTGCCGCGGTACGATGCAGGAGGGAGTGCATCTATTTGCAGGGCAGTTTCACGCTCCTAAAAGGGCTTCAAAAATCAGCATCAGTATAGGAGTTCAGCCCGATGAGCTACGACAACTCATGTGCTATAATTTGGTCTGTCATGTAAACGAGTACATGTTACCAGTATTTTGAATATGCATTTAAGGACCCTTGGAGTGATTGACTCGACAGAACGTAATAGGTATCATGAAGTTCTTATAGTCCTTAAATAACTCCCTGAATGCTTATTTATGTGAAACGGTAGCTTTTGGATCTTTCTACCCATTATAATTTAAAGTGCCATAAATCTTTATTTAGGTGTAGCTGCACTGCCATCCTGCAGACTTAGGAAATCTAGAACAACATATAGCGTAGGGTTTGTGGGATATACT
>VZRU01017823.1:351913-364398 GCA_013398155.1 Pedionomus torquatus | reverse complement strand
TTTTTGTTTTTTTTTTTTTTGTTTTTTGTGATCTTATTTTCCCCTTGATAGCTGAATCTTAATAACATTAAATGCAATTATCCTGATTTTACAGAGAGGTCATTTTATCCTTATGACAGTATTTTTTTCAAGTCAGGCCTTTTAAAATCCTAGCAGAGTAGTAGGTCCTTTTTCTACATAAATGACTTGTCTAATATTTACACCACACAGTATTTAAAGTACTTTTCACAAATGAACCCCTCCCTCAATTTTAAACAAAAACCAGAGCAACTTTAGAGAGAAATTAGAAAGATTCCTTTTTTTTTTTTTTTTCATTTTTAAGTTTTATTGGTCTCAAGCATTTACTTCATAATTCTTTCTTCTGCAAAAATTAAAAAGCAAACTATCATCCCAAATGCTGTAGACACGGGCGCACCACACCTGACCTCCAGGGTGGCTGCAGTGTCCCCAGAGTGGGCTGTTCTCTGTGGCACGTGAATAGCAGCATCTCCAGATGGAAAAAGATTTTGATCTTTTACATTTTACTTGGTTTATTGTGTTTTTTTTTTCCTACACCACTTAGAGCTTGGTTCTCAGTAGTCCTATGTTGACTACTTTAGGTGAACAAAGTTGATGTTATTTAGGTAAACATGTAATTTGATGACCAGAGAAGGTTCTCCTACAGAGCTGTATTTTGTCTATTCTGACATGTTCTTAGTGAAGGAAATATAACCATTTTTTTTCCCTTTTGTGGGTAAACCAGGATGCATTGGGAAAAGAGGACTACAAGGACCCACAGGAGGACCTGTACAGTGAGGACAAAAGGGGGGAGAGTGATCGGGTGCTCAGTGGTGAAGCAGGATTTCCTTGGAGTGGACGAACTGGTCCTGGAAGACCTCCAGGAACTGCGGTCTGTGAGGGGCAACTGGGTCCCAGAGGTGACATGGGACCAAGAAGTAACTGTGGAGAAAAGTGGTCCATGGGGGATAGAGCACAAATGGTTGGGAAGGGCTGGAAGGGACACATTGGGTCACGTGGTGTCTGAGGATTGTTGGGGCCCAAAGGAGACCCTAAAGTCCCTGGAGAAAGGGCTCAGCCTAGAAAACATGGGCTGGCTGGATTTGCAGGCTGAAAAAGAGAGAAAGAACAGAATGAAAATGGGGGAGAAAATGAAATTGGCACTTTTCCAGTGCATCTTAAAAGTAAAAAAAAGCAGCCTTCTGTGGTTTTTTTTTTTTTTTTTTTTTTTTTTTCCGCTGAGCAAGGGTCCATTTAGTGCAGCCTCTGAGGAACATTTAGGAGGGTACAGCATGCTGAGTATGCAGGAGAAGAGAAAATAGGTTGTATCTTGGCTTGATTAATTTATCTATTGAAATGTCTTGCATGGAAATATTCCCTCCCCTAATTAACAACATAGCAGAAATTTCCCATTTCAGTCTGTTTTCTGTTTAGCTCAATTATTTTGTGATAATGAATAAAGGAAACCAGACCACGCTTCAATTTTTCAGAAAATAAAAGTATTTGGGTGGGGAGAGGAGGGCCTCTTCCAGGAGGTCTGCTAAATTGTTGTGGGAAATCATGTGAGAAGTGTTAATTGTTTTTTCACACAGAAATATCAATTCCCTTTTAACACTTTTTACCCAGCTTGAATGTAATTTAATTGCGTTTTTACCTACTTCATATTCTATGTGAATATTCTCTTTTCCAGTTTGCCTTCATGATACTTGAGCATTAAGATTTTAAATTACCTATTATTACAAACCTGGTTTATTTTCTACGCTGCTTAGGTTTTCGCTGTTTCCTCCTTAATTGTATTTCCAAACCAGATATTTTTTTAGTTTATCAGTCTACCTTGTATCTGCAGATCTAAATTTTTTCTTTTCATTTTCAAACAATTGGAAGTGCCTCCAGGAGGTGCCTTTTGAATCTTCTTTGCTGGTCACATTTAAGAAATACACCATTAATTTAATACAAAATATATTTAGATGGTCTGCTGTGTCCCTCTGTGTTTCAGAATGGCAGCCAAGGAGAGAATCCTGCACGGACAAGGTTGCTATGGCTGCATCCAGGTTCAGGACCGCATCGTGTGCCAGGAGGAGCCTCTGGCTGCAGAGCAGAAGAGAGGTGAGGATCTCTGGTGAAATCCTTCCTTTTTCCCTCCCATCTCTGACAATGATGGGGAGCTGGTGTTAGGGTTGCAAGGATGCTGCTTCTCTGGGAAATTGCTTTACTCTGGTTAAAGCTTCTTCCAGGATGCACTGGCTTTCATGTTTTTGCTTTGGCCAAGCCCCAGGAGTAACTTTTAGTGATCCAGCAATTTTAAGAATCTCGCAGCCCTTCCTACCCTAGTGGACATGCTGGTAGAAATCAGTAGATGGACGCAGCTTTATTTTCATTTTTTTTTTTACTTAACTTTGCAAATCTCAGTCAAAAACAGCTATCTGCAAAGATGCAAGGCTAGGAGTGTGTTCAAAATGTACTTTGAAGGAATTTTACCGGCTCACATGCATCATTTATATCAGTAAAATGTAGATCCAGATTTCCTGAGTAAACAAAGTGATTAATCTAGTGCTAAATCTTAATTTACACTCTCAACCCATGAGTTTTCCAAACTGCTTCAGTAACTCAATAAGCACTGTATAATTTAAAAGCCTGCATTTATCACATAATCTAATAACACTATTCCAGACTGCTACTATTCAATCTATTCAGGAAAATACACTAACCCAGGATTAAAGCTTACTTTAGCTTTAGTGTGCAGCAAATATGGCCATTACCCTTTGAGAGGGTAGCTTTGGTGAATATGGAGGCAATGCTGTAAAATTCAGAAATCTTGGTTAAAAATGTTTCTTCTCCTGTGGTATAACTTCTGAAAAGAAGAAAGTCCCGAGTTAAGATCAAAATAAGGATTTTATTATAATTGTTTGATTGCCTTTTGTCTTCAATTTATGTGTCCCTGATCTTGTCAGAAATAGAACTGCTGAAGATGCAAGCATTTTTAACTTCAGTTTAAAACACCAAGTCTAATTACAGTGTTGGAAAGGGTTACTGATTTTTAAAAAAGGACTGTTTCAATTCAGGATCCAGCTCTGTTTCCAGCCGTGTGAACGAGCATCAGTGAGTGCTGGTTCAGGTTTCATTGCAGGAGCTGTGACAAGCCCATGTCCTACGTGGGGCTAGACCATCTCACTGCAAAACTCCTAATTGATTTCTTTGGAATAGCTGAATCAATCTAGCCTGCTATGCTTGGTAACAGACTTTCCTTAATCAACTTGTTATTGCTGAAAGCTCTAAAATATTGTGCAGGAAAAGGTGTTCACGTATAAATCATGGAGGATTACAATTCTCTCCACTTACATTAAGGGGGAATTGATTGTTTTCCGTAGACTGCCTGAAACAAGCAGCCTTTCTTGTCCAGCTGGGCTTTGAGTGTACTGGTATGGAGTAAATTCAGACCGATTGAATGAGACGGTGTTCTTGCTCATATTTCATCAAGACAAGGCAATGAAAGGCAGCCTCACATTCCTGCATTTCTACTGCACTCTGAACAGGGTTGGGAAATCCAAGAATAAACGCTGGCCCATTTTAAGGTCACTGGGGAAGGAAACGAGTGCTGCGATCGCTGGGAAAGGGCGAGGAAAATCAATTAGCCTATGAAATCCAGAGAGGTTATCGATTCCAATAGGAACAATTTTGCAGCAACTCTCCTGGGCTGGATTCGTCCTTTTTCCCAGGGGGATTTTGATCTGACACCCCACTGTGCAGCACAACCTGCTGCAGGTAGCCTGCTCTTCGCCGCAGCTGGAGGGACAGCAAGGCAGCATTTGCTTTCTCCATCTCTTCATTTACCTGGGACAGCCTGGATTTGAGGCTGAATTCCCCTTTTGGTGTGTTTCTATGCAGACAAATGCACTCATGATCCCATATGTCTGTAATTTCTCTCTTACCCTTCCTAAAATCCCATCCCAAGGAGGAGAGTGTGATGCCAAACTCTGCACATGAAGTGCTGAGAGAGAAACCCAGACCCTCAGCAAAAGGACAAATTCAGGTTGAGTGTGATGATACCAAAATATGATGCTGTGACCTGAAAGAAGAGCACCCTTAAAGCCCTGAAAGGCTTCCCTGTTGGGGGAAGAGCCAAAAAAGTCCCATGTGAAGAACAGCATCCCAGTCAGGGAAAGTGTTTGGATTTCCTCAAATTTCAATGTCACCTTGCTCCTTTCAGGGGACTTTGCCAATCCCCCTTTCTCCCTGCACCCTGCAGGCTCCCATTGGCCACGGGAGCAGCCGATACACAAATAAAACTGATTCTCTCCAAAAATAAGATTGTGTTTTTCCAAGTGCCATTGAGGGTGGGGTCGTCCTGGGAGCAGGACCGTTTATAAGGTAGGAGATAGCACACACTGGTCATTTAGTCTTCAGGCTGGATATTTGCAATGAAGTTGTAGAATTTAAGACTTAGTGGCAATATAAATTTTCTCAAGAAAAGTTACAGTCTGTAATGAGCATACAGCTGCATGAGGACTGGTGTTTTTCCTCCCCTGTATAAGAACTTGAAGCAATTAAATGACAGAAAGTGCAATTGTTTAAACCTGGGAGATTGGGGTTAACTACCTGTTGTGAACTGGAATATTTAAATTCTGTAATTTTAGGGACCAAGGCAAAGAACAACTGTCTTACTACAATGTTGTTATGGGACACATACTAACAATTAGTGGATATTTAGATCCAATATAACACAGATGTGCTGAGCAGGATGTCATTGCGGCAAAGTTTAAGTCTTCATATTTTGTGTCCACTGTGAATCCTCATCTTTCCTATGGTATGGAGGGATTCAAATGAATGATTTCAGAATCAGTGGTGGTGAGCTAATGTAATGAAAAAATCCAAAATTTCAGTTTTATTAAAATGCATGTATATATTTAGGAATACTTGTTTTAGGAATAGTATTGCCCATTATAATGAAAATCTGTTTAATGATTCCTTGCTCTGAGCAATTTATTTTCTAAACAGACTGGCAAGGCATACTTTTTCTTATTAATTATGTTTTTTTTTCAGTATTTGACAGCAATCCATCAACCTGGCTATGGAACTGGAGAGTGTTTGGATTTAGAGCTTGTGGCAGAAATTGTTTGTGACAGCAAAACATGGAAACGGTTTTGATTTGAAAACCAAATTACTATTTCGACATGAAGTTACTAGGTCTCTAATGCTACAAGTACTTTCTTCTGCTGGCTTGCAGTGTGTGGGAGTTATGGGTTGAGTTATCTCCAGCATTGGGAAAACACTCCTGCATGAGTATAACCTTCAAAAGGAGAATTTTAAGCTTTTTTCCCCTTCTTCCTAGACAGCAGATGACCCTCCTTCTCTGTGACAGTGGCTGCTTCCCTGGTGCTGGCTGTAAGGTCTGGCTTCTCTCTGCCTGCCTGCACTGAGCGCTGCCCTCACCCACCGGCCATCCCGGAGTTAAACCCTTCATGGTAAGGTTGGCGGGGGCTGGTCGGGAGCAAATAAGAACCTAGGACAAAAATCAGTGCCCTGATTGCACAGATGGAGAAGGCATTAATTTAACCCTCAATGGAGCTTGTTGGAGAATATGTTGAATGGCAGCAATGGGCAGCAGTGATCACTGAGGATTTTGTGTGGATAATGAATTTTCCACTAAATGATTTGTTTCAGTGTGCAAGTGGAAAAAAATCATGACCTTGTCGTCCAAAACTGAATTCTTAAAGATGGAAAGATTATAATCCAGTCCCCAAATACCTGACTTGGGGTTGGACCTCCTTTTGCCTTCTGGATGGCAAGGATATTCAGTATTTATCTTGGTGACTTTTTGATGTAATGGAGTGCCTTAGCTTCTAAGGAAGGTTAGATTACAGGTTCAGCAAGAAAGGGAGTCTGTTCCATTTGTATTTACAGGTCGGTACACTGGTTTAAAAAGGAAACAAAGATGCTTTATATGACAAGTCATCTGAGAGGTCTCATCTGTCCTATAGGAAAAAACGTGTGCTTCTTACTTTGCTCTTTCTTCCTGGTTTGGCTAAATCAACACTTTAAAAATAACAACGGGTGTGAAAGTTTACACAAGGAGAATATCCAAGTCCAGAAAATCAGTCAGTAACAAAGAAAAAATAGACATAAAATTTTTTTGAATACTTGACATTTCATTTTGTTTCCATTTATTCTTTTAGAGCAAAGCTTTTTTTAATGTCCAGTTGTGTTGGACTCTGGGATCATTACTGAATTATTCCTAACTGTACACTCAGAAAAGAAACATAGTGTGTCCCAGCGATCATGTAACTCTCTGTCAGTCCCTTGAACTCCTGTGGGACCCAGTAGGAGCGTTTCCAACCACAGCCAACAGCAGCAGCCGAATGGCAAGTGCTTTGCAGGGTGATGGTCAATAGGAATGAGCAGGCAGAAGGTTTTGCTAATTTTGCATTATTTTCCCCATATAAAAGTGAGGCTTTGTAACATAGTCCTCCAGACAGAGGCACACATGTGCCTGACCTGCTACTCCAGCAGGTCTTCTCTGGCTTGTGCCTGGCATTGAGGGCCTCTGTGTGTGGATTAGCTGTGGTGGACATGACCAGATGTTTCTCATACTAAACCAGGTGATTATCTGAATTAAAAAATAAAAGTATAGTAAAAGAATGCAGAGAAAAGCACAGGGAAAGAGGTGGTGGATGCAGAGTAAATGGGCTTTGCAGGAAACATACAAGGTGATGTGCAACTTTTTATAACTGTGTTCATCTTTTCCTACAGCTGCCAACATGTGGAGCTCACCGGGGTCTGTCTCGGTGGTTGTGATGCTGGTTGTTACCGCTGGGCACACGGGAGTGAAGGTTACCCCAGCTGTGAAATACACAAAGCCAAAGCCCTTACAGCTGGTGGGCGATGGTGTCTCTCATGCCTCCCTTGTGGGGAAGAGCCCGTTCCCAGCAGCCCCAAGCAGGGCTGAGTTAGCCACCCCAAGTCCCGTGGGCCAAGGGGCCACCACACTCTTCCCCTTCGAGAACTACACTCTTGACTCAGCTGATTTCTTCTACAACTGCTGCGATTGCTGCCCACCCTCTGTGGGGCCCCGGGGGCAGCCGGGGGAGCAGGGACCACCAGGTATGGTGATAACATTCTTGGCTAAAGCATATAAACCATACTGAGGAGTCTTCTGCTTTTCCCTCAAGAAATGAGTCAGCAGGACTTGTGCAGTAAACGCTCAATGTGATTATTATTGGAGGAAGGGACATTTAGATTGGATATTAGGAAGAAATTCTTTACTGTGAGAGTGGTGAGGCACTGGAACAGGTTGCCCAGAGAAGCTGTGGATGCCTCATCCCTGGAAGTGGTTAAGGCCAGGTTGGACAGGGCTTTGAGCAACCTGGTCTAGTGGGAGGTGTCCCTGCCTGTGGCAGGGGGGTTGGAACTTGATGGTCTTTAAGGTCCCTTCCAACTCTAACCATTCTATGATTCTACCTTTTGTAAAAGCAGAGCAAAAAAGTGCATGCCAGCTACATCCCAGAAATTATCAAACACCAATATGAGTGGAAAAGCCCCCGGAAGGAGCTTCCTCCGCTTGGCACTCTTTTTAGGGACCACACTGGTGTGGGAGTGCATGCAAAGGTGGCCCCATACCACGTCGCAGCTGGTGGGTGCCTCAGGTGGTCACACTCTTTGATTCTGTGCCCTGAGAGTCTCCGATTTACTTTCACTTTCGTTTCAACTGTGACCCCCCCAAAAAAAAAACCTACCTACAAGCAGTTTTGTTTCTTTGCTGAAGTTTTTTATGATAAAAGCTTCTCTATCTAGGATTTTTATTTTCCCCTTGGAAAATAAGATGTTAAATACAAAATAGTTTTGAGTTCAAATTTTAAAATAATTATTTGTTCTCACAAGAGGAAGCGCCTAAATATTTTACAAGACATACTTTGTCTCTTTTTTCTACTGCTAAAACATGTATCTATAGAGTGCCTAATTCTAATACCACTGTAATGACTAGTGCATTAATCTGCAAATGTTCACTTTATTAGCAGTAATATTGGAGACAGAAACTATTCATCTGAGGAGAGGTGGTAAAATCATGAAATAATTTTCTTTTAATACAATGTACTCGAGGGATTTCACTTCCCGTAGCTCGGGAGGGATTGGCTAATGGAAATTATAGTGGCTGCAGAGGGAGGTTGAACTCATACGTCTCTTGAGTCTTGATGGAAAAGTCCTTGTGTCAAATCGGTTGTGTTGTGATGATTGAAAGTGCCATAGTCTGCTCCCAGACGTGCACTGGGGCTCTGTAGATTCCCAGGTGTGGATGAAAAAGTTAAAAAAGAGATTGAAGCCAGCTTGCATGCGTTTCAACCTGTCCCTTATGCAGCATGGAGCTCTCTGCCGGGTTCCGCTTTGATATTTGCAGACTTAATTTTTTAAGGAAAAGGGGCAATTACAAAGCTACGGGAGTTCCTTAGGTGTGCTCAAATATTAAAGGCAGATTACTTCTGATGTTTTGTGAATCTCTGAGCTCTTGTGGCTCTGAGATGGATGAAAGTTGGTTTTAAGAAGTCTTTAACTGTAGCCAAGAGTGCAATGCAAAACTTTCTGGACTGCAATAGCTGAAAGGCAAAGTTTGGGGATTTGTGTGCCTGACCAGGGGACCTGTGAGCATGCACCCCACTAATCTCAGCATGAGCAGTGCAGTGTTACCCCTATGGCCCTTTGCCTTTCACCCTGATGTGGGGTTTCAGCTGTGGTGTCTGCATGGTGTAGGGGAGCAGGACAGAAGCCAAACCCATCTGTCTTCTTCTTTGCATTAGTTTTATGATACCAAATAAATTATCCAACTATTCCCAGGGTGATGGTACAGAGTTTCCCCTGTCTGGTATTCCTTCATGCCATGTTTCTTAGCTGTTATTGTGAATTTTCTTTATAAAGTTAAACATTTGAGAGAACTTTTTTTTTATGTGATTATGTTACAGGTCCCAAGGGAGAGAAGGGAGATCCTGGTCTGCAAGGTCTGCCGGGAACTCCGGGTCCCCAAGGTCCAAAAGGTTCTAAAGGAGAAAGAGGTAAAGTAGACTAACGGCTCCTTTCAAAACTAGATCCTTTTGTCCTCACTGAATGCCACAAACTCATAGGAAAAAATACTTTTCAAAGGAAAGGGAGTAGGCACGTATGGACTGACACCATGTGAGATTTAGCTGGCATTAGTGTAGGGACAATAACTTGGTGGTAGCATATTCACAGGCAGTATAGGAACAGCTGCTGCTAAAGATGTCACTTGAAACTCCTTGGTCTGAGTGGAAGTTTAAAAACTGAGTTTAGTTTGCTTTGGATTAGGGATGTGAATAGGAAAAAACCTACCATGGAAGCTACATGCAGGGGTTGAAGCTGCATTTCAGTTTAAGTACCTCAGGCAAAATTATTTCATTTAAGATGGAAGGCAATTATTATCCATCAGTAGTAACTGAAGGATAATCCTGCCCTTCATTTCAGATGCAGAGCATCTCTGTCTTGGTGCCTCTCATCACTGGTAGGACCTTGCGTCTGCCTTCAGTACCCTGCAAAGTTGATAATGGGGGTACCAGCAGCATCGTGCTGTGCACTTCAGTCAGTGAGGTCTCTTAGGCTTTGATTCCCTTCTTGAACAAGTCTTTTGGCAATCCTGGAGTGAGAAGCAGAGGTGTCATTTTCTCCATCTTGCCATTAAACAGCAGCAACCACCTCCCAATGAGGCGCTGATTAGAGTCAGAAACCCAACATTCAGGTGAGATGCAGTGGGTGCCGTGAGATTCAGCTGAGGTTTCTGAAGGTGTTTCTTGAAAACACACATTGCTCGTATCTGTTTTATTAATGAAGTGACGGACACACTCGAAATGGTATCAGTCATCTTTTGCGTAATGATTGCTGTGCTGCAGACATCACCACCAACATATTAATGGTGACATGTCCTAGGAGGCAAAGGGGAGCAAGGCGAGCGAGGAGTAAGTGGAAACCCCGGTTATCCAGGCAAACCTGGGCCGCAAGGTATGTAACGTGGGCTGGGAAACTGAGGATATTATGCTGACCTTTCTCTTGCTGTTGATGATGCCCCTGCATCTCCAAAGCAATCAAATATTAATGTTTTAAATCTTTTTTCCCCCCTATTTTGCCCTTTTCCTAGGTGAAGCTGGAGTAAAAGGCAATAAGGGCAACTATGGCTTCCCTGGACTGAAGGGACAAAAAGGGTCCAAAGGGGACACCTGTGAGAATGGGACCAAAGGAGACAAGGGAGATAGGGGGGACGCTGGAGACCCGGGGTTGGATGGAGAACAGGGTGACAAAGGGGAAAAGGGAGACACAGGGGAGAAGGGGTACTGTGGGGAGCCAGGAGGGAGAGGTGCAAAGGGGGAGAGAGGGGAAGGGGGGACAAAGGGAGAAAAAGGGAGCAAAGGGGAGATGGGGGTTGAGGGGATTCGAGNGAAAACAGGGAGAAAAGGGCGAGCAAGGAAGTAAGGGTGAAAAAGGGGACCTGGGACCTGCTGGCCTGATGGGACCTTCTGGGCCCAAGGGCATTGCTGGCAGCAAGGGGGGCAGAGGAGCCCCAGGGAAGAAAGGTTCCCGTGGGGCGAAGGGAGCCCGAGGGGATACCGTAAAGCTCCTGCGATCGGCATTCAGCGCTGGCTTGTCTAAGCCCTTCCCTCCGCCAAACGTCCCCATTAGATTTGACAAGATCTTGTACAATGACCAAGAAGATTACAACCCTTCCACTGGGAAATTCAACTGCAGTGTGCCCGGGGCGTATGTCTTCGCCTACCACCTGACGGTGAGAGGGCGTCCGGCCCGTGTCAGCCTCGTTGCCCGCAGCAAGAAGGTGGCTAAAGCCCGTGAGACACTCTACGGCCAGGAGATCGACCAGGCATCCTTCCTGACCGTCCTGAAGCTGAGTGCAGGTGACCAAGTGTGGCTGGAGGTCGCACGGGACTGGAATGGGGTCTACGTCAGTGCTGAGGATGACAGTGTCTTTACAGGGTTTCTTCTGTATCCAGATGTTTTCGAGATCCTGCTGTAGATTAGAGAGAAAAGCATCCCTTTCTCTCTGCCTGAGAGAGGATAAATGAGTTTAGCATATTGGTTTAGTAGCTAGGCTTTGTGATCTTTTAGCTAAAATATGTATATTTGCAAAATAACTAGCAGCCCCAAGAAATGGCATGTCCTCTGCGCAGGTGTGTGATGGCTAAGGCAAACCATTGTCCAAACACCAGCAGGACTGGCATGAGGGCATTTCACATCACAGACTTCAGGTTATTAATTAGCCTATTCAAATTATGGAATGAAACTCATCTTCTGACTGCAATTTTAATCAAGGCAGCTCCTGCAATCCTTTCATGGTCAAAACTCCTCCAGAATTCGGTACCGATAACCATTTGTTTTGGTAAAAATTGCAGAGTTTGATTTACAGAGCTTAATTAGATGTGAATGTGAGCAGTAGGTTTTTTGAAATCACGTGAAAAGATTTGAAGTTATTTTATCATCAAATCAGTTTGAGAGAACACTTTAGACTTGGTCATGAATTAATTAATATAAAGGTTTGTCTAGAAGAGTATTATAACTATTTGATCAGTGTAAAAAAAACCCTAACTATTGTCCTTAAGCAAAAATATATCTCGAAAGTTTCAAAAGTGACTGAGAGATGCATAATCCACCCCATGGGGCTACTCAGAAGCCCCCCCCCTTTTCTGAGCTGCTACCTATACATCTGATGCTGTGGGGTCAGCCCTGGGTTGTGAGGAGGAGGAGGCAGGCAGGAGCAGGCTTTGGCACTTGCACGAGTCCTAAGGCAGTGTGACAGCCCAGTGGACATGCGGCCACATTTTTAAAAAGCTGGTTTACCAAAATGGAACTGAATCTTGTGAAATAAAAGCGTGACACTAAATAATCTCTGGATGTCAGATTGGGTATATTTCCTTATGTCCTGGTTTGAGGTAAAATGAACCAATTTTCTGTTTTACAATTTTACTTTTCTAGCTGGGCCTCTTCTAACTAACTAAACTCTGAAATTAACAGCACGTTGTTCAGAACTGTTTCGTCTCACAGTGCTAAGACCTGATTACACCAAGGAGTGGTATGCAGAGAGGCTCTTGCCTGTACTTATTAGAACAACTAAGGGCAGATAATTTCATTATGTGCCCCGTTGGAGGGTCGGAAGTGGAAAAGCATAAAGGGGTCCCACCTGCAAGGAGGAATGGACAGGACAGGTGACCGAAAACAGACCAACAGGGG
Source organism: Pedionomus torquatus (assembly GCA_013398155.1). NCBI lineage: Eukaryota > Metazoa > Chordata > Aves > Charadriiformes > Pedionomidae > Pedionomus > Pedionomus torquatus. The sequence goes on along the minus strand of VZRU01017823.1, from coordinate 352,170 downwards.
TATTCCATCCCATCCGCATCATGCCGGTATAAAAGCTCTGAGAGATCAAAGGGTCAACCCTTTTTCTTCAATGGCCGGTGTCCAAGGAGGGCCCTGCCTGTTTGCCTGCCTTTGATCCCGATCCGAGCGTGCCTGACTCCAGATCTGGAATCCAGCTCCTGTTGATCGCTGAGTCCAATTTGGGACTTTCCCCAAAGCCTGCTGGTGATGTGGTTGTCATCCTGGGAGCTTGATATGGTTTTGTATATTCTGTATAC
>VZRU01017823.1:330021-351790 GCA_013398155.1 Pedionomus torquatus | reverse complement strand
TTTTTTTTTCTCTTATTTTAATATTAATACTTCATTAAAGTAGTTTTGTTCATTTTAAACTCCTGAATCTCTTCCTCTCCTTTTTTTTTTCCTTAAAGAGGGGAGAAAGGGCCATCTGTCAATCTGGTTTCGGTAAATTTGGCTGAAACCATGACACCTTATTAATGCACTTTCTCTTATTGCAGTAGCTTGATGCCACCTTTGCCATATTAACTATGGCACACAACATTGTTCCAATCACTCTTTTTTTTTTTTTAAGAAATAAACCTCAAGTCTCATAATTAGCCTTCAGTGGTGCTGGGATTTACTTGTCTTCTCAGGCAGTCACAGCTCTGGGACATTTTCCCAGTGATCTGATGAATGCTGGGTCTGACTCCAGATGGGGCAAATTAGGCTACTATTCCCATTGCTCTCAGTTTCCTTGCTTAAATTCCACTGTGCTTTCCATACCATATTTAAATACCATCATAAATCATGTCCCTGTCCTTAATGTAAACTTTTAACATGGCACCAAGATGAAGAGTTCCTGAGACTTTTTTTTACACAGTGAGAAAATTAACACCAGAGAACTGCTGTTAAATTTTAAGATAAAAACAAGGCAATTTAAAAAGGCTGATCCTATCTGTCCAGTAAATGTAAAGGGTCCTTCAACTCATCAGGTTTACAGCCCTCTTTCAGTAGCAGCAATTCAAATGTGAGATGTACTGGCTTTGTCAAAAAGTTAGCACTTAATTTGGTGCTTAATCTGAGTTTGTTCCTACATAGTTCAAATCCAGAGCCCTGAGTATATAAAAGATGCAGATTTCAATTTAGGAATTCTCTGGCAGCTGTTAAGTATTGAGAAAACCCAAGAAGTTATAATAATAATTTTGGATTCCTGCTGTCACAACACCCTCAATTCTTTTGTTGTGCCTTTGTGCTGCTTCCCATACAGCCCCTGTAACAGATGGTCGTTTATGGACATCTGACTAGCAATTTTCTCTTCTCCCACTGAAGATTTTTACACTTTTTGTAAAAATAACCTCTGCAAACACCCTTGAGAAAGCCATGCAAAAATTTGGGGTCTCTCAAGAATCTGCTCAGATTTAATGCTCTCCATAAATTAATTGCCTGGTCCTCTAGAGAAAATTGGAGCTGGCAACACCACACAAACTGTAAGAGCTCCTGCTTCCTTCCAAAAATATCTGCATAAAATATACTTCAGGATCAGGAAACTTTGAGCTGCTTAAATTGTGCAAAGGTGCTTTGGGAGCAGCTGAAGCAATTCAGGCAATGTAAAGGTCCAGACCCACATGGGAAGGGGGTAGGACATGGGATACACATGACTCAATCCTGCTGATTTTTAACCCCCCCTAATGGTGTGGGAGGGCTGTGATGGCAGTCTGTACTGAGGATGTATTTTATCATTAACCTAACACCAGTGGAAGGGATTTCTGCCTGGAACCCTGACTGGGAAGGCAAGAAGCATGCATGCAAGTTACTGGTTTAACACACGGTTCCTTCATATTTATAAGTTTCTTAGGGTCTACAGCCTTGCCAGTGGTACTTTTCATTTAATTTAAAGTATTTATGTTTATTTTGAAAGCAGGTTGTTTTTATTTTAATCGAATTAAAATACATTAAACAAACATTTTACAAAGCTGAGTGTGTTAAGATCAGTGAGGGGTGGTTTGGGTAAATATGGATGTTTACAGAGAGGGGGTTATCTGTATATAATATCATATTGAATTAACAACAATGCCTGGAAAACATTGTTTCTCTATGTTATTGTTTTTTTCTGCTTTGGTATCTTGGCCAAACCATGTGTTGTTTGTTAACCAAGTACCTTTAATCAGATTTGTCCACACCTGGGCTCAAAAATTGCCACAAATTGGTTGAAATTTTCAACACAAATAAATATACATATCTCCTCTTCTTACAAGCAGAGTCTGGTGGTGCTTTGGTAGGGTTTACCATCTTTGAAAGACCCTATGAAGCCTCCCTGCTCAAAGGGTTTCAGAACTTTAAACACAGCAGGTCTTCAGGAGGGTTGACACGAAGGAGAGGGGCAGAGCTGCTGCTCAGCTGGGCAGGACGTGCTGGGGATCATGTGTCTGGCCAGCTCTGCCTCCACCTGCTGTACTCTTTCCTCTCAGGTAGCCTCCTCGAGACTAGAAAATTGGCTAGAAAACCTTAATCCGAGCTATTTTCCGTTTTAAAAGATCAGGTTTTTTACAATGGCATTTGCAATCTCGCTGCCGTGGAGTACTTTGGTGCAGCGTTCTGCCGCAACAACTTTTAACAAAAGCAAACTGTTCCGTGGGAAGTTTTGAAGTATTAAAAAAGACCTTGTTTTTGTATGGCTTTCCTCATTTTTCACGTTGTCAGAACCACAGTGAATGAATTGATTGAGGATGTGCTTTGTCTCATTATGCAGCACTGATAAAAAATGCCACAATATTTGTTCCATTTCATTTCTGCTTCCATTTAGCACAGATTTATTTTGTAAAACTAAGTGTCTCCTGTCTGTGCTGCAGTGAAGCAGTTTGACACTGGTATAAGAGAAAATAAATGCTCAGTGTACTAATCAGAAGAACAGCTGTTTTCAATAACTAAGAAAAATTATTCCAAGCTGACATAAGGCTATAAGAAGCAGCTGCTTCTTTAATTAGGATGGTGAGGACTAAATCTACAGTAGGATTTGGGTGCCTTGCTAGCAAAAATGTATTAGAGCTGGGAGTCAGACAACAAAATCCTCTGTATAAAACCAGAGGAGAGTGAGGGACGTCAGATGGATGAATCCTGAACAATCTCAGCTCCTTGTTTCAAGCACACTTCCTAACCTCAGAAAGCAGAGTATGCTGGGGGGGGAAGAAGCATCCTGCTTCCTACTTGGATAAAGCCCCTATCTGATACAGCTTTGCTATGTGCCATCACTTTCATCTCAAAGTAAATAAAGTACCTGGAGTGGTGTCAGGGCAGCACCCAACTGGCACAAATCATGCCACAATCAGCTCTAATGAGATTACAAAGCTGTTCTGATTTTCAGAGAACACCACCTCCTTTCTGAGATTTTTCATGCCTTTTTATCCCCGTCTCAGATGTTACATAGATGCCATAATATTAGCACTTATTTTCATAATTTTGCTCTGGTTTTTGCCCAGCATCGGAGGCTCTGTTCTACACAGAGGAACTTGGATCTCCCCGTGCTTGCTCTTGTTTCAGGGCTTTCCGGGTGCCCTGCGCTCCTGAGAGCCACCACTTGCTTTCACACATCTCACCTTGCTCACCAGCTGAGTTGAGTTTGCTCCAGAACAAAGCCCACCTGCAAAGCTGCTGTGTTGGTTATTAAAGGGGGTGGTTGTGCACCTGGTGCTCTTTAGGAGCAGAGATGGTGTTTTGGTGGTCTTGGCTGGTGGAAGGCAGTTATCATCAGTGGGGTCTTTTTCCTAGAGCTGTCTGCTGTGTCCTAAGCAGCACCAGGTAAGCTTAAACATTATACTGTTATAGACTAGTTTGGATGGAAGTGGATATGTTTCAGTGAAGGTACACTAACTTCAAGATAGGTATTTGTAATAGGCTTGAAAGCATGATTTATTAATCCTAATTTGGCTGAAATATGCTTTGCTTTTTCAGAGATCTGTAACTTTGCTTACAGCTACTTGGTTGCAGAAAGACTTTCTCCCTTGGAAGGAGAAAAAGCACTTTCCAATGTGAATTAAAATGGATTACAGTGTGATCACTGCTAGTTATCTGGTATGCTTGTGAAATGCTGGGGCTTCTTAATAGTGAGTATTTATCAAGGAGTGTGTAGGCTGGTATTGTTTTCCAGATATAGCCACCATTATTTATTCACAGTAACAGCTCCATCATAGTTCTATGTGCCCTGTCTGCAAAGCTGTACCTCTGAGGCTGGGCTTTCAGAAATACAACTTGAAACTGTTTCTGAATGGCAGAGTACTGAACTGTGCCCTGATTTAATTTCCAAATGAAAAGGGCTTGCTCTTGGGTGGTGTTACAAGGTCTGGTTTCACAGCAGCTGTCATTTACAGAGGTGCCTAAACCTGGATGCACATATTAAAAGTTACAAAGTCCATTTTGGGGGTAAATTTGGATAACACTTGCGTTTTAATGACTGCTTTGAGTTGCTTTTGCTTTTTAAAAATGAATCTTTTTCCGAGCAGGAATTTTCTCTCTTGATGAAAAAGTGCTCTGTGTGAAGTTCCTCTGGCTGCAGCCAGCTCTCTAATATTCTCTCTTTTATAGGAAATACCTTATTTCAATATGATAAAATTGAAGCTGGATAGAAAATGCACTGGCTTTGTTTTAGCTAATCTTTCTCAGTTTAAGCTTTGCTTTGCAACCTCTAAACCAATCTGTTTTGAGACTTTCCAGACTTTGACTCAAATTTAAAAAGAAAAGAAGGAATAAGTCATCCTAGACTGGAGATACCTCTGAATTTTCTTTCATTAAACAGGTATTTGCACTTAAGATAGTGAGGGGTGGATGAGTGAGGTACAAAGCCAAAGGCCTGTTATCAAATTGTGATGTTAGCACCATCAAATCAAGCAAAAACCCCCATGCACAACTGTTTGAGAGATTAAACTAATAAATTATTTTGATTGAAATGCTTTCTGGTATTTGGTCAGAAAAGCCTTATTGCAGCTGGTTCCACAGAACTTAAATCTTGTTTTGCTATAAATCCTTTTTATGGTCCAAAGGATTTGGAATTAATTATGGGTCTATGTCTGGGAGCACTTTTTCTTAAAAAAATAAAAAAAGTTTGGCTTCACTTAGGTCTTAAATGCTCACATCTGAGTGCTCAGCTTATGCTTGGATGTGCCAATGCAGATGGATGTTTTGATGTGACTGTACTTACTACGGGGCTGTGCATGGGAGGAAGTCATTGTTTTTACTACACATTGTCAGGGTACCTAAATGGGGGCAAACACCTTAGACATCTGGTCTCTGGAAACCGGAGACAAGTCTGCTGGTGGGTGTCTCAGGGTGCTTGATGTCCTGGGTTGCACAGGCTATTGGTATCACCTATCCAGTTGCTCTTGTGACAAATGCAGTTATTAATATGAAACAAATTTCTCATGTAAATGTGAAAAAAACAAAACAAAACAAAAACCCAAGTCTGATCTAAAGGTACAAAGACAGTGGAAGAAGACGGTAATAGGAAAAGAGCTTGGAATGACTTATTTTAAGAGCACAGGTAGTATTTTTAAAATACACCAGCTCTTTATTAATTGCTTTGTCTTTTCTGGATGTAAATCATAGAATGTTTAGAGTTGGAAGGGACCTCAGAGATCATAGAGTTCCAACCCCCCTGCCATGGGCAAGGACACCTCCCACTAGACCAAGTTGTTCAAAGCCCCATCCAGCCTGGCCTTAAACACCTCCAGGGATGGGGCATCCACAGCTTCTCTGGGCAACCTGTTCCAGTGCCTCACCACCCTCACAGGAAAGAATTTCTTCCTAATATCCAATCTAAATCTCCCCTCTTCCAGTTTAAAACCATTACCCTTTGTCCTGTCACTACTCTTCCTGACAAAGAGTCCCTCTCCTATAGGCTCCATTCANTTCCAACAGTTCTATGTCCTTGTGGTCTGCATCCCCCACAATGAGGTTCATGTGGAGTCTGGACCCAATGTGTTTTGGAAGAGAACAGATGACAGGAGCAGTGAGCTTTTGGGGAACTTAAGGCTTCTGCCGGAAGTCAATGGACTGATGCTAATCAATTTGGTTCTGAGCCATGGCACCTTGTGTTTAAGGGAGTGTTGTTAACTGAGCTTTTTTTCTTTATTTTTTGAGACATCTTTAGACTGCAGTTGTGTCACAGTAAAGCAATGTGGGGAAGTTTGTTAGGAAAAGAGAGCTGGAGTGATGCACAGCATTAAGGAATTTGCTCTGTTCCGCAAATGGAAATCCAGAGCTGAGCACCAAATCCCCTTTGCGCATCTAGGGCAATTGTGGCAAGGGCTGAGTTGTCTTCATGTCCTTTGTGTTGCTAGAAATAATCTATAGGAACAAAGCTGGTTTAGAAGTACTTACAGAGGAAGAGCATAGTGTCATCTGAAGAGGTTACAGATCAGGTTTTGACTACCTTTGGTGTGTATGTGTTTTATAGCAGGGACTACAAAATGTATGTATTCCTGGCTCCTTGCTGGTCCTTGGACATTTGCTATGTTCTCCCCAGATGGAGTTGGCTGTGGAACAACTTGAGTTGAGCCCAGTGGTACAGCATGACCAAAATTTTTGGTGATCTGTTGTAATTCTGTTTCCCTACCTCTCCCTGTCTCTCTTCTCCAGGTAAGCCTTTTTGGAGAAGGATTTTGTCCAAGAGTGCCATGTTCTGATAACAGATCAGCTTCCAGAAATGTGTTTCTCAGTGAAATATTCTACTTGTCAAGTCCCAGTTTTGGAGTTGAGCTCCAATTCTTGCTCTGCACAATTTAGTACAGGATTTTGGGCCTGTTTCTCCACATATTGTGTTTGAGAACAGCCCAACAAGCCATCAACTGCTGCTTCTTCTAGGGAGACCAACTTTTTCTTCCCCCACTGGAGCTGCTGAAAAGCCTGGGTTCACTTGACTGAAAATCAGGATTCTTTTCCCTAAAGATCAGTGCTCCTTACTTGAGATTGCAGTAGAGCAGCTGGGCACAGAAAGGGTAGGAGATAGCTTGAAAACTGATTTTCAGTTTTCCTTATTGTGTTTCTGGTGGATGCTGTGTGAAACAGATGATTGATTTTTCTGGCAGCCCCTCCAAGATAATATAAATGTTTAGGACTCCCATTCTTGCTCCAAGGAGCTTTCAGTTCAGGTGTTTGATGGGAGATAGATCATCTGAAATGAGTTTTTTTTCAATTTTATTTATTTATTTTTTGTGGAGGAGCTGGTGTGTGTGGTCTGTTTTAGCCCAGCTTTGTCTCTCTCTTTGTGCTCTCTTAGGAAGCCAGGTTGATGTCTGGGAGAGGAGATAACCGAACAGAGCTGCCTTTTCTTTCTCTTATGCTCTTCTGGTAAGAGATCAATGTAAATGTCTCTTCTAGACAGCATAACACTTAATTGCTTCTCTCTTAGAAGGAGCCATGAGGCAGTGGGGAAATCACTGGTTCATCTTTTCTTGCTGGCAGAGGAAAACTCTATTCTTGCTTTCTTGTTCAACTGTCTCTATAGTTGCCTCCTGTTCGCCTTTATCTCTGCACTTTTTTTTTTTTTCTATGCCATAAACTTAAGCATTTTGTGCTCTCATGAAAAATCAATTAAATAATTACACCTGTGGAGCATCTTGCTCTGCTGAGTCACCGAGTAGTGAGAAAGGGTTGGAAAACTGAAGTTTGCTATAAGGACGAAGTCATAAAATAAGTACTAGGTTTTATTTTACTTGGGTTGTGATTTGAATGACTAATACTCTATTTTTATGGTGCCTGTGTAATATTATTCTGACATTTCTAGTTATCTATGTAAACTTTCGCTGCTCCATAACAATTTATTAAGCTGTAGGGTATTCATAAATATGTGGCTAGCTTAATACGATTGTTCACCAGTTTGATATTGAAAGGGCACCAACCTAGTCAATAAAGATATCTGTCTCAGTGTTTCCTTCTTTTTAAAGAGTTGATAAAATGTCAGGATTATATGATCACTTTAGGTGAGCTAAATTGTTATTTTTTTTTTCACTTTGACTCTTGCCCTTTTTTCTTTTGGTATTCAGCTGCATAACCCAGGCTGGTAAATTGGCTTTAAAGGTATAAGATTGGGGTTATGAAGGATAGCTTTATAAACACAAACTGTAATAATTTGGATTCAAAGCAGTTATGACCCCAGAGAACATCTCTTGCTGGATAAAGCAATTCTGGTTATCAGCCTGTTAAGAATATTTTTCTCTTTAGCAAGTGAAGCAGCTGGGAACTATGGAAAGTACGGCTGAAACTGCAGGAGATCTTGAGAATGGTCAGAAACAAAACCCCTCAATTTTAGAAGTTTCCAAGTAAGCTATTGGTTGAAAACAATAAAAATTGTTGTTGAACTTGACAAGTAATCTTAAATCTTCTGGTATTTCTGTGGCACGTAGATCACAGCTCCCGAAAATCAACATCACTGAAGCTTAGGGACTACCCCAAGTGTTTCTTCTGGGATCAGTTACAACAGCCAAGGGACTGGTGGTTTTCCTGAAGATCCCCTAAAGAGTAAAATATCCAGGGATTCATCTGGTTCCAGTCCAACAGTATTTGGAGTATATGGATGTTTGAGGTGAGTGCCCTGCTTCAGTAGGGACTGGACAGAGCTTGAGTGGTGTAAGGAAACTATTAGAGAAACCTTGTGTTCCAGTTACTGCCATACTCAGGAGGTACCTTGTTTAATTGCCACAGACAGGAGTGTATGCACAGAGCATCTCTTAGAGCTTTGTTCCTAGAGTTTTGGAAGGTCTCTGTGGGGTCAGTTCTGCTGGTGAGCTCTGGAAGAGCCACACAGATTGTATGGAAGAGAGGACAAACCTGACTCTCCTTCCACTGCTACTTTTCCTCTCTGATGAAGCATTATCTTTTAGCAACTCCATTGTCTGTTCCAGAGCTCATTTTCTTACCTATTTCACACGTACCCATGTCATCTTCAGCCTTTCTCCTCTGCCACAAGATGTGAATTGAAGGGCTCTGATGTGTGTGATGAAAGCTGACGTTCCTCGAATTGCATAGCTGCTCTGCTTTTGAAAGCTGATGAGCAGGACGGCGGCGCGGGGCTGCCTTTAGCTCTGCCTTTTTCCCTGCTGTGATGAGAGGAGGGAGGAACACCTATCCCATCACTACAGCCAGCGTCGGGGCTAGATCAGAGAGAATGAATGCCACAGATCAGAACTTTTTAATGAACTCCTCTGTAGTTTGTTACAGTTGCTTGGGAGGACCTAATTACATGAGGAAGCGCAATTCAAATGCCGTTTTTTGCCTAATGAAGCTCTTCTGCCTTTATAGCTTTTGTAGGTGGTCTGAATGGCCCAGGAAGGTCAAGATCTGACCGTGACCACCACAGAGCCCAGTGGCCCAGGTGTCACTAGAACCTAGGATCCTTCCAGCATGCAATTACCTGTTCTAAACAGTAGATTAAACTGTCCCACAAATACAGCTGCAAGTAGCTATTTGTGGCACCTTCCCCCATTTTCCCCAAGAAAGTGTAATTAACATAGCTGTAATTGAGCTCTTTCAGCAGTTTTCCCCACTGTCTCATAAAATGTGAAAAATATGGGTCAGTGCATTTATTAGACCCTCAGAATGTGTACAGCTCTATCAGCTCCTGGCACTTAGCAATAAGTCCTCTACTCTCCCATTAAAATGTAAATTGGAGGAGAAAATGTCTTCAGGCTGGTGGGTTTCTAACTTAGCTCTTGTGGTACTGCATGGGAAGTTAATGGAAGAATGTGATTTTTCACAATCTCCCTCATGCTGAAAGAATGGGCTGTTTTGAGGCTGATATTTAATTAGTTCTGCTTCTCCTGGATAATAAATGGGAAGAAGGGAGTTGATGCATATGTTACTTAACTTCTGCCTGTAACAATGGCTAGAGGAAAAGAGTGAGCAACTATTAATTCCCCGACAGTTCTGCCATGGCTGTCATAGCTGTGACTGGAGGTTCCCACCTCTCTGCAGTGCTAAATATAACTGAAAGTTGGATGAGTATTTCTCGCATCAATGATAAGCGAACTCTGCCTTCAGACCAATCTAGTCTTTAACTGACCACTTTCAGTGAGCTAATGGGTGTCATGAACTCATGGAGCCTCCCACAAAGTATATGAAATAGGTGAAGGTTTTGTAGGCTTGTGGTGATGGGAAGGTTTCAAATGTTTCTTCTCAAACTATTGACATATTTAAAATCTGTTTCTTTGAGTTAAATTGAAATAAAGTTTCTTGAACCTGAAAATGCCTGGTGTCGAGTCATGATGCTTGGGGTAGAAGCAATTTCAGGAGTGAAATATATTTAATGTTTTAGTGCTCTTATTCTTTGGCTGTCTTATAATATCTTTACCCCCGCAATCCCCCCTTCAGCACAGCTCCACGGCATTAGAGAGAAATAAAATACTGATGGAAGCAAGCTGAAATGTCAGGATCTCTCTGACTGCGTTCAGGATGAAAGCGTGGAGCTCCCTTACCCATTTAATCTACCTCTCTTCTGGTTTATGTTCTTCAAGTGCCTGAAATCTTTAGGTAGCCAACTCTACAGGTTTTAAGAGAAAAACACAAAAGTTCTTATTGATGGAGAAAGGCTGAAGTATCCACTCTGGTCAAAACAGGCTGTGGGTTGTATTTTTTTTTTTTTTAATAAAAACCTGTATACATTTTGACTAATCTCTTTGAGGCACTGAATATCAGTGACATGCTTAACAAAATGATAAAGTGGCTTTGCTAATTATCTCAGCTCCTGCCTGAAAATATCTGAAAATAAAGCCTTTAGACATCTCCTGCTCTAATAGGATGATGCCGATGTGGGTTTTGGTTTGGGCCTCTCCTTGGGTTAGTTTCCCAGGCAAAGCCTGGTGTTGTTCTGATGCTATCGCTGCATGGAGAACATGCAGCCAGAGTAATAAGTAGCTCATCCCTGTTAATTTACCAAGGAGATGGAAACAGGGCAGGGACTAGCTTAACTGTCTTTCACTGCCAAGTGTAATCCAGATGTCTGATGTGCTCCTGGAGAGAATACTTAATACGCCTGTGGCTCTGTTTTCTTTTTTTTTGGTTTCTCCTGCCTTCTGTGAAGGGTAAACACCAGCAGTATCTCAACTCTTTATCCATGTGTCCTCTTGCTGAACAAGATGATAGCCTCTGACTTACCAGAATTTGCATATGTGGATCTGGCAAGCAATTTCTGGACAGGTGGAAAGCAACAGGGTCCAGGAGAAAAACCTGCTGTGCATATGCTATTTCTGGACACCATGTATTACGTGTAATCTGTAATGCAAACTGAAGGTAAGGACACAGCCCTGACATGAGAGATGATTAGATCATGCAGACCATCTTCTGCCTTGGCAAGGTTGCTTCCTCTAGAATATTTCTGAAAAATTGTTTCAGAAAGGCTCTTTATTGCCTAAGAGATCCTGCTCTGTGACTAACCTTCCTCCTGGTCATGTTAATCTTAAATCCTGAACCTTAATATTTCCTGAATATCCTATCTTGTCTTAGCTGCTGATGCACAGAAGGTGAATATGCACAGTCCAGTGCCCGTGCAGGGACTCTCATGCTGGGATGCGTCCCATGTGTGCTCCTGGGTGACCCCATGGCTGGGCTACCCAAGGCCTGTAGGTTGTGTCACTCTGTGGTGTCAGACTATACATGGTGCCAGCCAGATGTGGTGGATATGTGGTGCCCACAGTGCTGGGGAGGCTCAGCTGGCTCACAGCACAAGGGTGCTGGAAGGGATTTATGTGTGCACAGATGGGAACAAAACATCCTCAGTCTTTTGCAGCACTTGGGGCCAGGAAGAGTTAAAATGTTTGAGAACACCAATGTATGCCCCTATATGTTACAAAGGCCAGTATATTCAGTGCTTTTAAGATCTTGGTCTTGCTTTCATTGTGTTAGAGCTGCGGTCACACAAGAAATGAGCATTTAGCAGTTGTATATGCCTGCTTTGTTGCTGCCTTGACTCTTATATCTACTTGATATTTGTTTCCGTCTTCTGCATACTCATAATCTTTATTTTTCTGAAGGTTTTATTTTAGTTCCACTGCTATCCAGATTTTTCTTCTCCCTGGGGCATATCTATTTGTTTGGATGACTAACTTGCTCTTCCTGTATAAATCTGAATTTCTAAGTTGCTGATCCAAGTCTCTCCAATGATAAGTCATTGTCCATCTGTTTGGTTCCTCCTGAGCTTGCACTGAGAGCAGCAAAAAGGATTAATGTATATATAGTAGGCAAGTAAGTTGGGCTAGTGAGGAATAGTCTCCTTTTTGGTGTTTCTGGCTGCTGAGGAATGAGTTCCCTTTGCCAGATTTATTTTCTCACTTTTCATGCCCAAGAAACTTTCCGAAAAAGAACATTCTTCCAATTTACTGTTGCAATTAAGACCCAGGTTCCATCCCCTGAGTCTGGTTGGCTTTGTCCACACTGCTTAAACCTGTATTTAATGGAGACCTTTCTGTAAATTCATGGGGGGGGGTGGGGGGGGAATTGCAGAACCATGAGCAACCCACGAAGATTTTCAAAAAGACATAGCTGAGGAGTGCTTGCTGCTTGCATGCAGGATTTAAGCAGAAGGTTAAATCTGCTGCAAATAGCTTGGTGTGTCATTTCAGGAACCAGTTAAAAATACTATTGTATGTTTAGGTGATAGAAACAAGATGTTATTACCTGAAGAGGCTTGATTTAGTCTTGAATGACTGAATTGCTGGAGTACAAGCAAGGTGTTTTTGAAGTGATACACCTGTGCAGGCTCATCCCAATGTGCCAGGATTTAATACTTGCATTGCTTTTGTACACTGCTTTTCGCTTGTGACACTTCATCTCACTGCGTCCTTGCAAGCTCATGTCTTGTATTTCTTAAATAGTTAATTAAAATGTTTAAATCCATTTAGATATGTGATGGATCGCAGACCTATTTGCATTTTGAACAGCTTTGTTTAGACTGCACTAACTGTGCTGCTGTATTTCACCTGGTTATTGACAAGGCTGCCAGGGAAGGCGAGGGACAGCAGATGGCAATGTGGTGCTACAAACGGACCAGCAAATTCGAGGAAATTCTCCTCTGGTCTACAAATTCCCTTGGAAAAAAAAAAAATCAAGATGACTGTTTCTGTGTAGAACCTACCTTTGGCTCTGACCTTGGTGGGGTAGGTGCAGAGAGGGGCTTTTTATGATGGTGTTGGGCTGCATGATGGGTTCTGGACACTGATGTAATTAGGTGTGGTGTATAGACTGTCCTGATTATCAACCAGTATACAGGCTTTCTGTAACAGCAAGGCTCTGCTTAGCAGTCTGCTTTGACCATCATGTTAGCCTGCAGTGTCCTGTTTCCCCTGTCTGATGTTTCAGCTGGGCTGGAGAGCACTGGGCTTGGGGCTGTTGTGATGGTGAGGATATGATCAGGGCTTCTGCTTAAGGAAGGTTGATTTATGACTATATGCCCTAGAAACTGCATAGAATACCCTAGAAACTGGGACCACGAGTGGGTTGGTTCATACTTACCAATAGGTCACTATATTCTGGGCATGTAGGGGTAATGGCTTCAAACTGAAAGAGGGTAGGTTTAGAATAGGTCTTTATCAGGGAGTGGAGCAATAGGATGAGGTGGAATGGTTTTAAATTGGAAAAGGGGAAATTTAGATATTAGGAAGAAATTCTTTCCTGTGAGGGTGGTGAGGCACTGGAACAGGTTGCTCAGAGAAGCTGTGACTGCCCCATCCCTGGAGGGGTTCGAGGCCAGGCTGGATGGGGCTTTGAGCAACCTGGTTTAGTGAGAGATGTCTCTGCTCATGACAGGGGTGTTGGAACTTTATGGTCTTCAAGGTCCCTTCCAACTGAAGCTATTCCATGATTATTTTTTTTTTTTGGTATGGCTGCTATGGACACAAAGAATGGGATTTCCCTATACTTTTGCTGTTACCTACCTCTGTGCCTACCTGTTTTTCATTCCCAGCATCTTCTTTCCTCTCAGCCTTACCACTTGGGAGCCATATAATAAACTGTGGAGCATGTAATTGGGGCATGCTGAAGACTTAAATATGGTCTGCAGAAGTGTACAGGCTCCTTCAAGAGGGATTGTGCTGAGAACTTGTTAAGAGTTGATCAAATCCCTGAAGCTAGTTTTGTTTTTTATTTTGAATTAAACATTGTTTTACAGCAGATGTGTCCGTGGTGAGAGCTTTGAGTGCAGAGAACTGGGATGCAAACCTCAGCATGTAATAAATATATCATTCCCCAACCTCTGCAGTCCAGAATCTTAACAGGTCTGTGAACACATGGGGGACTCTAGTTTTGTTTTTTTTTGCATATAAGGCTTGGACTAAAAATGAACCAAAACCTAAACCTATGTGATTTCAATACCTCCAAATGCATGAATTAAGGAGGCTGAAAATCTCTAAGTGCAACATACAGGTCTTGGACAGCTACTTGATTTGTGAGACTCATCAATTAATGAGACACCTAAATACTGTTATCTGCACCTGCAATTGATTTTTTGGATGGCAAATTACTGGTACATAATTACAGGTGGGTTTAAAAAAAAAAGTTCATTAGCCTTTCTAGAGCCTGGAGCATAAATAAATCCAGTGGGTTAGTTTTCAGTGTGAGAGATGTTTCCGTTTTCCCTTTTACTGCCTGGAGGACAAGGAAAAGATGTTCTCAGTTTCTTTGCAGGTACTGATGCTTCCCAGGTGCCTCATTAGCACTGTAGCTCATCTTGGCTGGAAAAGCAAGGAGAAGAGGGGCAATGTGGGAGTTATTTTGAAGAACAGGGTTATGGTTACCAAGCAAATGAAACCATGTCAGAGCCTGTGTTCTGCATGTCCTCAAATGCACTTGTATGGCACTGAGGAGCTGTTACTGGGTGTCTCAATTTCATAACTAGTGTGTACTCAAAGCACTGGGGATTGTGGGAAGTTAATATTAATAAAAAAACAAACACCGTATTTTTTCTTCTTGCTTAATTCTTGGTCTAACTAATAAACCAAAGTGATATCAGAATTTAATTTCTCTGTACCTTGTGGGCTGAAGGTCCACACTAGTATTTCCGAGTGTTGGTGCAAGCAGATTTGAAGCCTTGGCTTTCAGGCCCAGCTGAAAAAATGGATGCTGAGAGTAGTGAGGGCTCTTGAATACAGCGGCCAAGCACTTAGACTAGAAATGGATCCTCTCTGAGCAACCTGCCTGGACCCAGATGCATTAGCAGAAGTCATTGGACAAGGAGGAAAAAGCATTAACTGAATGGCAATTGTGGCAGATTTGATGACTGACAGCTGAGAAAATAAGGGTGAACCAGTAAAGATCTTGTTTGCAATACAGACTGAAGGCTCTTCAGGAGAATGTACTATGGAATAATTTTGCTTTTACTTCCTCTGGAAAAGCTTGCAAACACTGTAAGTGGTTAACTTGATGGGTATATAAACTCGCTTTAATCTCATGCTCTTCTCTTATTTTGGAAGATCTGTTCTAAGTTTTGAATATACCAGAATCTGAATCTGCTGCAGCCTTGTGTCCTTAACTGCTGCCTCCACTGGGAAGGATGACAAAGCCCCCCTTAAAAGCTTTGCTTTGGAGCATTCCCATTTACTACAAATGTCATTTTCACAAGGTCTTTCCCTTAGTGTGGCTGGGCAGAAATGGACTGGTTTTGGATGATGAGTGGTTGATCAAAAAGCTGTTTTCATGCCATGAGACTCTGGGGTGGGGGAGAATAGCAGACTGCCCAATCCCATACCCATGTCACCTCCCACTCCCTTCCTTCTCTTATGTCGTGGACACTACTTGTCTGGCTGCTTGAATAATCATTCACCCTTCTTTAAAAAAAGAAAAGTCATAGTGAAAGAGGGTCACATTGGGTATCCACGTCCTCTTTTAAGCTGTAAGCTGGGCTTTGGAAATTCTCTTGGAAAAATTACTATTAACATACAAATTTGTCACACATCCTAATCTGTTATTCCCATATCTTGTACACAGTTTTGCAACTGGCAAGTGCCTGCTGACCACAGGAATAACAGCCTGTTGCAAATGCTGTAGAAATGCAGAATTTGAGTCTGGGCTGGACTTTGGCCTCTGAAGAACTCTATACTGGGGTTTTAATTCCTCCTATGCTGCTGGACTAAGCACAGGCATGAAATGATATGTCTTTCTGAAGTACCTCTTGTACTGTGGGCTTCTTTTCTCATTAGGCTGCAGTGCAATGATTTCTTAAAAACTGCCAGTAACGTTCACACCAGTCTAAGCTATTTTAGAATAGCAATAATTATTTTTTTTTTTTCACTAGAAATCCCTAATTCGGTAATGTTCTCTGAAATGTACTGAAGCAGATGGGAATAGGAGGAGATGAACATTTTGGGTTTTTTTTTTTGATTCAGCATAGCTTAATGGAAATAGCCTTTAAAGTCAAATGGTTTAAAGCTGATTTTCACACAGTTTATATGTATGAAAGAACAAATCCTGTCTTGTCAGAACACCCAAATGAGTAACACCAGCAAAATCTCTTGTTATGAGACAGAACATAAATAGTGTGGGCATGGAAGAGAAGACAAAAGTGTGGTTAACATCACTGAGGAAAGAAGTTAAATCGTGTAGAATAGACTGAAGCCGGATGTAAGGATCACTTCTACTGAGCAAGGCTTTAAAATGTGTAGCATAATACGGTATGACC
Organism: Pedionomus torquatus; assembly: GCA_013398155.1. Lineage (NCBI taxonomy): Eukaryota > Metazoa > Chordata > Aves > Charadriiformes > Pedionomidae > Pedionomus > Pedionomus torquatus. The sequence goes on along the minus strand of VZRU01017823.1, from coordinate 335,472 downwards.
TTTAGTGAAAGACCACCTCTACAAGGTAGCTGAGTATTCTTCATCCCCAGGGTGGTTGTTTTACAGTATTTAATCACTGGCTGTCAAAGGCCAGATAACTTTAGGGGTGGGGAGAGGTAATGTGTGTCACTTAAACTTTGGAAAATGGAAACATTATAATGAACTGTCACTCTGCTCTCTAGTATTACTAGAAATTTTGGTCTGTGCTTTTAAGTGAGGATTTCTTGCATGGGTGAGAGGTGTCTGGCATGTCCCCTAACCTCTGCCCCCTGCTTATTGGATGCTTTGACAGGGACTTGTGGTAGGAGCAAGACCAGAGCAGGCTGGTGGGGATGACACGGGGCTCAGCTGGAAGCACAGCTGTTGAGTGATATAGACTGGAAGACACTTGGAGGTCTTTGGTCCAGCACCAAGGCAGAGTTCACTTTGAAGACATAGTGGCTTCATCAGGGTTCTGTTCTGTCATCTACAGAAAATTAACATAATAGGAGGAGAAGGAACCCCCCTTTTTTACCTCTTCTGCTTTCCTGTGCACTATGAGTGAAATTTAGCTGTGGCATGAGGATGTATATCTTCATTGACTCTCATAGACAAATGTCTCTTTCAATCTAGGCTTTGACACTTGTTAAATATCCCAATGGAGCACCTTATCAACATTCTTCTTGTTCCCATAATATAACTAATAGCTGGCTGTTTGTGCAGTGTAACTATTCAATTCATACCTGCATTTCGCATCAGTGCACTAGGTTTTGGGGATAATAAATCTATCAAACAGGTGCTGTAACTGCTTGCCTTTAAGCTTAATAAGATCTATTCATGTGGATTTAGCGTGTGAGAAGTCACAGGCTCTATCCAGCTCTAGCTTTACTTGTATTGCTATTGTATAAAGATGCCAGGGTGCAGCAAATGGTGTTTGAAAGCTCAGAGCTCTGCAATACTAGAGTTTCATGAAGATAAAATGTTATTTGTCGTATTTAGTGCATTGTATATTCAGCATTGAAGGATTCTCTGTAAGGCTTACATACTGGTGACCTTCCAGATGAGAGAAAACTGGGTGGAAGTCCCGAGGATGAAGAGGCTTACTTGCTATACTTGCAACTTCAATTTTATGAAGAATTTACTTAAAACAGTCCTTCAATAGCTGTAGTTTAGAAGTACTCTTTAACTGTGCTAGGGGAGTTGGAATAAACATGTTGTTTACTGCCATTGCAGTAGATATTTGGACCTGTCATTGTACTATGATATTTTTGAACATGTTGAATGCTCAGTATCCAGCTGTGATACATGAGTGCTGAATGTTTTCCTCTTATATGGTATAACACCTCCACAGAATGATGTGACATTCTGGTATCTTAAACTTTTAAAAGTTTCCTCTTGTGCACTAGTAGGAGGTCATGGGGGCACATAGTAGCCAGGAATCCTTCCCCCAGACTTGTCTTCTAAGTCAGTAATAAATACCAGATTTTATGCTTCCAAAATGCAGTGATAAAGCTCTAGAAAACTGGATAAGCAGGTTTACAATGAGTGGTGAAGTGTGACATGCTTTCTTGAAGGACAATCTGCTGTGCATGTTGATAACATAGCACACTGTATGAGTGTAGTTTTCTCCCTGTGTCTTTTTGGTGCCTTTTTTGATGCTTATATTGAGATTATGGGTAACTCCTCCTTCGCAGGAGCACTAAATAGCTTTCTGGAAGGGAGCAGGCTATTTCATTTGTGGGTTTGACTGAAGAGAATGGTATTGACATTAGTTGCTGATCCTATGCTGCTTCTGTATATTTGCAGCTTTTGCTATATTACTCATGGGCTTTATTGCACTGGCTCTAGAGGGTCCTTCCCTGGCTTGAATAGGCTTCTTTTTACAGGCTCAAGACATAAGAGCTATTGTGTTAAACAACTTGGGGACATCAATACTGTCTGCCACCAAGCTAGTCACAAGCTTGGAAGTGGTACAGCTCTGTTGATGCCTGATGAGGGGTCATCCCAACTTCTGCAACCTCTTGGCAGACACATCCTAGCTTGTGTTTTCACTGTTAATCTGGAATAATAAGGATCAAAGGTAATTTGGACCAATAACTTCTTTTGTAGCAGTGTTTTACAGTTCTCTTGAATGTGTGACCCCAGTGCCAAAATGAGATGTTTAGCCTACCTTCCTGCACTCGAGAAAACACAAAATGTAATTGAGATTCCTTTTTGCATGAAGCATGAACAAAATCAAACTCCCAGCTAGTAGGTACTCGGCACTTGATGCCATTGGCTTCTGCCTTTGGCTTTTGAATGTAGCTTTTCTACTGTGCCTTAACTCCTCTCCTAACTCCGTGCAGGCAGGGCTGCCGAGTGCTATTGACTTCCAGAGCTCTCCCTTGAGGTTTCCTCCCATGCCCTCTAAAACAAGCAGAAATTTTGCTCTGGATCCACCCCAATGTTTGTGGCAAGAGGACACCTCTGTGATGCATCAAGGCTTGGGCTCAGCTGTGCTGAATCGTGACTCCTATTCCTAAATTAGATTTTATTGGTTGAAACTGAGCACAACTTAACTTTCAGTTGAATAACAATAATGGAAAAGAACCCCAAGCTATTAAAGCAGTAATCACAGTTATAAACAGCCATCCTACGGTCTCTCTTTTGGCTTTTCCCAAATATATCTTCCCATTTCTTAATCACTATTGTTATCCATGTTTAACTCTAATATAAATGTTTCCACTCAATTGGTTGTAATTGACTCAAGAACTTTTAGGAAAATAACTTAAAACAACCCAACATCATCTAAATATATTCTTTCAGAGCTTCATAAAACCTTCCCTAAAACTAAAAAAAAAACACAAACAAACAAACAAAACCCCAAAACCAAATCACATGTATGAGCTGCTGTTCCCAATGGAGTCTAAATTCATCTGCAACACAACTGGGGTTACATCATCTCCTGGCAGCCAAAAAAAGTAATCAAGAATTAAAACTGAAAAGATCTCCTGCACTGGAAAGATATTTTAAAATGAAAACAAAGCACTTGAGTAAAAATCTTAAAGCAACAGTTTTTAGTAACAAATCGTCAGCGTGGTTGCTGTTTTGTTCTAAGTAAACAAGTTATAATTGAAATTAGAGGAGTCTCAACAACCCCAGTGTCTAAAGTGAACCCACAGACACTAATGGCTGAAGATATTATTTCAGTGCAGAAAACAGCACTCAGATGTCAACTCCATGTGTTCCTCTCTTGTTTACAAATGAAGTTATTCAAGAGGCAATGCTTTTTTCCCCAGATAATAACATGTTTATTAATTTCTTGGGTACTTTAGAGTTTCTTGAGCACTCTAGATTGAGAGGTGTGTAGCCTGATGCTGCACTGCAGCATATGTTCCAGCTGCAAACCTGTGGTGCTCCAGATGTGTGCTCCCCCAGCACACAGGGTCCTGGTGGAACCTGTATTTGTCAAAGGAGTTGCTTAATCCCACTGGAAGGGCTTTGAAGATATATTTTCTTTTTATAATATTTTCTGTTGTGTCATTTATGCATTAACAAAAGATGTAATAAATAAATAAATACTTCTTGGCAACATTGGATAAGAAAATCATAGAATGGTTTAAGTTAGAAGGAACTTTGAAGGTCATCTAATTTCAGCTTCCCTGCCCTGGGCAAGGATACTTTCCTTGCTCGGGTGGCCTGTTCTGTGCATAGTTTTAAGGGAAAAAAAGAGTAGTATCTCTTTTTTTTTTTTTTTCTCCAATTTTTTTTTTTTTTAATAGAGAAGCCAAATATGTGTGAGGCAAAACTTTTCAAGTAGGAAAAGATATAGATATCTCTTCATCACTGAGTATTCAGAATCATCTGCTATACAAGCCCTGTGTGTGTTGGGGCATGGGGGCTGTTGGACAGGGTGGGGAATGTTCTCCCTGCCAGTCCCTCCCAACCAGGCTTTCCTGGAGTGTTTGTGCTTCCCAATAAAGGAATCATGGAATTAGCTTTGGGTGCCAGGGCACGTAGATGGGGTATTGCAGTGCAGTCCCTGTGCTGTATTCCTGTGCTCTGGTGGAGGCTGTTGTTGCCTTAGGTTGAAGGTGTGTTATGGCAAATGTTGTATGCATGCGAGATCTGCTAATTAGGTTTCTATGCCTTTCTTTCTGACTCTTACAGATCTCAGTTGAAGAAAAAAATAAATCCTGGTGAACTTTACACAATGAGTTGCTAGTGGCAGGATTTCTTCACTTAATTCAAATTGAGAAATACCTGCTATTGAAACACAGTAATTTGTCCATCCAGGAGTTCTTCATCATTTGTGGGCTCCTAACCAAGCCCAGGTCTGCTCTTGGAGGGGTTATCATTCCTTATTACACAGAAAATCCCTAAACACCTTCATCCTAATGAAAAAAATCTTTCACAGTGGACAGTTTGCAAGATGTAAAAGTTATTCTCCATCATCAGGGTTTTACAGCAAAAGATGCTTCCGAGTGCTGTCTCCCAAAGCAATTCTAATAAATCATCACTGCTGAAAGCATTAAAAAGTTTAGTGGGGCCAAAAAAAAGAATTATACTCCTAGAAAATTATGTTTTTTCTTTTTATAACATTTTCACTGTTTTATCAGAGCCAGCCCCTCCTATGAAGTCTATAGCAGACGTGTGTAGAATTGGTGTGCTGGGGCTGTTACGATAGCTGTGCATTCACGAGGTATTCTTATCAGCCAAAATGTGTTTAACGCACCCTGGCTGTGCTGGGGTTTATGGCGAATCGCTTTCTGTGAGATTTAAAGCGACTTCAAATCTGTCTGAGATTTAAAAGACTTAGAGCAGGGAAGCTTTGGGGATTTACTGTGTTTTTATATTTGCAAATGCTAGAAATGCTGTTATCTGAGCAAGTCTTTATTAATCAATATAAATAAAACCATTTTTCTTTCCAGCAGAAAGCTGTCGAGCAACTCCCTAACTTCTGGGGAGTGCGTGGTAACACATGCAATTGAACAGAAATCTGCAATTCCATGCCGTGGATAACGAGGGGCTGTTTGGAGACAAATTGAACTGTTTGGTTCAGATGCAGCTCAAACGGTTCTTTTAAGCCCCTCCACATGTGTAATGTGTCACAAGAGGTCTCCAAAGCCTGTGGGAGTTCTAACCCTCAATGTTGAATTAACCTGGGATGCAAAAGGAGAATAAGATTATCTTTGGATAAATTTTAGATAATTTGGGGAGGTGAGACCTCATTTACTGCGAGTGGCTTCAGATGCTCTGGGTTGTTGCTGGGTGGGGATTGTGGAGATGTGGAGCTTGAGCTGATGAGACCCTGGAATAGTCCCTTGAGATCTCAATGAGCTGATTTCTGTAGCTCTCTGAGCTGTCACTGCTGGGCTGTGCAAGAGGACAAGTTGGTTGCGTGCAGCTCCGGGTGAGGTGCTGAGGAGCATATGGCTTGTCTGCAGGGAGCGTGGCGAGTGATTTGCTCTGTGTGTTTGGGAGGGGGTGGGG
>VZRU01017823.1:283747-329940 GCA_013398155.1 Pedionomus torquatus | reverse complement strand
GGGGGGGCGGGGTGGGGGAAACAAAACCCAAACCAGTTATGCTTTGACATGCCGGCTCTCTGGATTGGGCTGGGAGTGGTTTGTGAACTGCAACATACAAATGAGTTTAGTAAAATCTGTATTCCAGTCTATTCCAAGCTTTGAGAATGTATTTGCAGTGGCCTGGGTAGGCAGCGGAGCAAGCCTGTACTTGGCTTTGTGTTAGTCCACTGTGAGTTGATCTTCTGTACAAACTCTGATTAATTTAGTGCAAGGCAGCTTTGGTTCCCTCTGGAGTACTTGGCCGACACTGACAAATGCTGGTCATCCCAGAAAGGTGTGCTAAGTGTAAAATAGTCATAGGTCTCTCTTCCTGCACTTAACTGGGGTATGGGATCAAGCCCTAAATTGCTTACTTGGAGCTGCTTTTGGGCCTGTGGCGTCTGCCCTGTCACGTAAGCATCACAACCAAATTTGAAGTTATAAAAAAAATTAATTACGTGCTCTTGGGGAAAACAAAAGTGAGAGTAGTGCAATTTCTACTTTTTTTTCTTTCCTTTTTTTTCCTGTGTTTGCAATTTTCTCTGAAGAGGCAGCTTGCAGACACAAAATCGAGGTGGGAATGAGGTAAAGAGGATTCGGATCTGGTATTTGAAGTTGGTTAATTTTAGCACAATTTTGCTGGGTTGTGTATCATCGTTTTGGAAGCTGTTCTGAAACTTTGTCTAGTCTACTTCATGCTTTGAGCACTTACTGAAGCCTTTTCTATGTATAAATTGTTTTTATTTTTCCTTTCCACTGGTGCCTCTCCCCAGACATTCTACCTTTTATTTGTGCATTATCTTTGTCAAAGCATTTCTCAACCTGACACTTTTCTGAGGTTCCAGTCTTCTCTTACAGGGGCTTTTTATTGCTTTGCAGCAGGAGCTTGCCACATGGTGGTTTTTCTGCTCTTCCTGATTATTTCACTTCCAACCACTGACAACCCTTCAAGCTCCCGTGAATGGAGGTGTCTTCATGCCGTTTGCTTCCTCTGAAGCAGAGTCAGCTTTTTAATACCAGAGGAGTCTGAAGGGAAACAAAATGCAAAGGATGACATTTTTGAAGAAGAGAAGATTTACATTATGTCAGTTCTTCCATTCAGTGTAATGTCAGTGTGGGAATACAGCAATGATTGATTCCCTCTGCTATCAAAGTCTTCCTTACGCTCCTGAGTAGAACCACTAGAAATCCAGTTAGTGCCATATGCAAATGATATTTTTTTGATTGCTTACCTATTTCAGAAAAGCGATTAAAGATTAATGAAGTAGTTAAATAATAGCTTTCAGTGTATTGTGTTGTGCCCCTTTGCCTTCAGTGAACTCTGTTAAATTGTGCAATGCTCTAATACTGAGCTCTCCTTTTTTGAGCTATTAACAGGAACATTTTAGCATTTAACATCATCTGTAGTAGTAGTACAAAGCACTTGCAAGTGATACTGAAATCATAAATCTTCTATATCTTATACACGAGGATCATAAAACCACAGAACGGTTTAGGTTGGAAGGGACCTTAGGGACCTTAACGACTATTGAGTTCCAACCTCCTGGCCATGGGAGGGGACCCTTCCCAATAAACCAGGTTGCTCGACCCCTAAATCACTCATGTATAACATGAATGTATAATAAAGCAGGAAAGAATAGAGGTCTGTTTAACCAGATGATGTACCAGCAACTAAATAGGAATGGGATAATATCTAAGGGTTTCGTGGTTAGACAGTAGCCTAATTGGTCACACCAGCTTGATTAGTCCAAGGTGAATTTAGTTCTTCATAAACTTAGCCTAAAGCTAGAATGCCTTCTACAGTTCTATTTTGTTTCTTTAAGTGCTACAAATGTTTTAGACTTTGGGATTCAAATGTTGTCTTCCCCCTCCCTCCCCTTCCCCTTTCTGGAATTCCCCTTTCACTGCTTCTTTACTGCTTAGACTTTTTCTCAATGTGCTGGTTCATCTTGGCCAAATTTCCATGTTCTCTAAGATCTAAGATCCTGTTTTTGAAGTGTTAGCATTATAACTGTAGATACTTTTATCCGGATACTTATTCTCCTTGCAATACTCTTGTGTTGTGTCATCCCAACTCTTGCGTACCGTTTCCTGGTTTTGTTCTTGCTAGAATGCTAATTAGTGCCTATAACTCAGAACTCCTCATTAAGGAAAATGTACCCACCAGCAATTGCAATACAGTGGTGTTGCTGATGTGATTTTTATTTTTATTACTTGTTTTTTTAATTTTTAGTGTTTTCATTAATTGTGTCCAGAGTTGCTGTAGAACATTGAACAGACAAGGTTGGAGGGCCATAAACATCTTGTCTTTTGCAGGTGGCTTCCCTGCAATTCTGGTTTTATCACAGTCTCTACAATTTTTTTTTTTATTTAATTTTTTTTGGTCTAGGTATCTTGTAATGTCTTGTGAAAAACCCTGTGCTGGGTATTCAATCTCAATGGACCCTAGGTTGATCCAAGATGGATTTTTTTTTTTTTTTGAGATGCTGCAGATGTACTCACAGTTTAAGGATGTGGCTACTTTATCTTATAGCTGAAGTGTTCCTCTATCTAAAATGGCACTTGAGATGAATGCATAAATACTATGAAGAAGTTATCCAGGAAATACAACTTTTTGCCTTTTCAAATTGTCTGAGAACACTGTAAGATGTTCCTTGAGCTCATTTGAAAACCGGTGTTTAATCCATTCTGCAAATATGTTATAGAATCATAGAATGTTTAGAGTTGGAAGGGATCTCAAAGGTCATTGAGTTCCAACCCATGTCCTAACCCATGAATTTCTTGTGGACAATCTGTTGCAAGTACTTGAAATGCAAGTAATGCCTCTGTCTTTAATCACCAGTAGAGATTTACCCTTAAGCTCAGCTTGGGGTGTGACCCAAAGCCAGCTGTAACTGGTGAGAGTTCTTTCAATACCATTAATCACTAGAGAAATGAAGTAAGTTAAAGGTCTGACTTTGATTTAACTTACCAATCCCATTGGCATGAACAGGGTTACAAAGACTTCAGAAAGAGAGAATGTTGTATCTTCTGCAACAACTTTAAAGAGGATGCTCTTCCTTTTGGACACATAATTTGTAGCTTATTAAAACCAAATTGTAGGCTTTTATTATATAATCAATATATCTAATCAAGTTTTATAGGAAGGGTGGATTTATTTTATGTGTTCATAAATTCTCCTCATTTTGTCTATCGATACTTGAAGAGTAGTTTGAAAAAGAAACCCCATTCTGTCTCTTACATCTAGTTTATCAACTGGACTCTTAAAATTTTGTTTGTGCTACATTAAAAGCAGAATCAAAAACATGTTTGATAACTGCTTATTAAATCTTCTCTCCTAAATCAGGTCAAGACAGACATCCCAGATGGAAACTCATCTCATTCTCGTAAATGCGCTTTATGCACACAGAGACAAGGCATGGATATTGATGAATCACTGAAATAAAATTCTGATATTAAAAAAACCCAACCAAACTAAAACATTGTAATGCTAACTCTCAATTCTTCATGACTTTAACACGGTCATTCTTGTCTGTTTGATAATGCTGGATATGGTGCCATCCAGCTGCAATTATAAGGTGAAGGGCATTGGGTGCTCAGTGTCAGACTCCATCCTTAAAACATATTATGATAAGTGGATGTAACTTAATTTATAATTGCTTGCCATTCAACAATATAGAAGATGTCTAGAGGATTCAAAAGGCATTTACTGACTCTCAGAAGTGAACCCTGGGAAACCAGGACGTGGTGTAGTTTTACCCATTCCTGTTCTGAACACAAAAGGCTTTTTTTTCTCCCCTTATTATTTTCACTGAAAAGAGTTGTGAACCTGCAACAGGCACAATAGTGAATACTGTATCTGAAGTACTGTAGCTAGACTGAGAGGCCTTTACAGTTTCTAGAAGTTCCTTGTGAAAATAAAAACTTACCTTCTGCCCAGGTAGACTTCGCAGTGGATCTGTGCTACTTCAGAGGTAGCACCAGCAGAACCAGCTTCCCTCCACACTAAAACCCCTTTTTTACTGTCTGTCCTTTGAAAGGTGGCAGAGAAGCAGGAGTTATTTTGGGCAAGGGAGCCTAATCTGCTAGTAGTGAAGATGTCTGACTGTTGGATTAGTTCTTGACACTGATCTTCTGTGTTGAGCGGTTCCTTCTTTCATTCTGTGGACCCTGGAGAAGGGTGCATGTAGGAGTTTTCTGTGGTGCAAGGGAGGAGTAAAAATATCCCAGCTGTGCTAGGTCTTCATCCAAGTAAACTGGATGATGTCTCATGGACATCAAGTATTTGAGAAAAGTACCTTCTAGGTGATTTTCTTTAAGACTCAAGGCAACTGAGTTTAACTTTTTTTACATAGTAATATTTTTTTAAAGTAATGTCTGCATCAGTTTTTTCTCTGAGAAAAATTAGTCTTATAAACCATTTTATAAAAATGACTGGAATACATAATCTGCAATATTTAGTTTAATGTGAGGTCTAGGTGTGGTATTGTCTGTTGTTTTTCTTGGTTTCTTACCAAATACTAGGTTGACTTTGGGCTTGAAATTAGTAATTACTTCAAAATGGTGTTTGGCGTAGGCAGGCTAAGAATTTGAGCAATGAGGAATTGCTTGCAATGTGGCCCTTATGAGTGCAGAAAATTTAATTTAGTACCTAACACCAAGTGTAAGTGTCTAAATGTCAGAAGGATGATCAGGTACACATAGCAGGAGAACATCCCCTGTGCTACAGGTTTGGTCTCAGCTTAGGAACTGGGCAGTCTGACCCTAAAGGATGAAATATACGTACATAGCTAAAGCTTTATCTCCCTTAAGGGTCTACTAGCATGTTATCGGGTCAGGATAAAATCCACTCTCCCCCCTCTCCTTGCCACAAGTTGCTGCCACTTAGTGAAGATGATTTTTGTGCTGGAGATGCCTAGCAGAGCAGGCTGACCTTTCCGGATGCAGAGAACTATCAGCGTCTTCTCCCAGACCTCCCCTGTGGCAATGCTTTAAATGGGCAGGCACTTCACAGCACCTTCTTGATGCTCTTTAGGATGCGCTCTTTTTCCTTTAGACTTCTTCCTTTTAGAATTCTTCTTTTAGGGAGGATTTTCTCCTGTGGTCCATGTTGCTCTTGTGTTTTATCTCTCATTACAAGCATTGCTTTCCATGCTGTGTGACTGGGAACCTGTTTTTTGGTAACCTCCCTTTGAAGTCTGCCCTACTTTTCAGCCTTAGCTACTACTTGCTGACTCTCTTCTTCTGTCACATGCCAATTAGGCTGGGGTTACTCCTAGGACTGGCTCTGAATACTAGATTGCGATAATGTTTTTTTAAAAACTCTTTCTCAGTGTAGAGTATTCTCAAAATGAGAAATATATGTATAATACTTTATCACAGAACCATGGAGTGGTGGGGGTTAGAAGGACCTTCAGAGTTCATCTAGTCCAATGCTCCTGCCCCAGCAGGTCCACCTAGAGCAGGTTGCACAGGATTGTGTCACATGGGATTTTGAATGTTTCTAGAGAAGGAGACCCCTCTGGGCACTCTGTTGCAGTGCCCTGTCACTTTCAAAGTAAAGAAGTTTTTCTGTATGTTGAGATGGAGTTTCCCATGTTCTAGCTCCTGTTTATTGCCCCTTGTCCTGTTGCTGTTATGGAGAGATGCTTTTTGATGTCATGCATGAAAGTGTTTATGGCCAAACTTACCTGAACTTGTTTTATTTTTACTTTTTAAAAAACAAACAAACAAAAAAAAACCAGCAAACTTCTCCATAGACAAAAAGACAAGTGAGAAAGCAGTTCTGGAGTAGCCACAAGCTACCTGCTTTCATATGGCCTCAGGTAGGAACCTACACTAGTCAGACACAGCTTTGCTGTGTGTGCAGCTGCTGGGGTGCTCCCACAATGGTGTGGGCAGCATTTCCAGCTGGTAGCATTCACAGCTTGAGGTCTTGGTTGGGTAGGACTGATGCTGCAACGGAGCTGTGAACCCTCCCTCACGTGAACTGATACCCTGCAGGAAGAGTGAGCTGTGCCCTGTGTGTAGGGTGTCTGAGCTTCCCTTGCCCAACGTAATGGGCCTGAGTGTATATTTAGCAAAGCAAATGTGTATCAAAATATGTCAGTTCACTGCAAACAGCAATTTCTGTCACTTGTCATCTTAAAGCAGGCATCACTTATATTTTTTTCTGCTGAAAGTAGCTTTCTCTCCTCAATGTGTGGGGTATTTTTTCCCCAAAGTCCTTGTGCTGGGTCTTTTTCTTAAAAGAAACGCACTGGAATTTGTGTTGGTACAAAATCCAGACCTGAGTCATTGTGCATCTCTGCTGTTTCATGCAGGAGATGTACTCACTGGGAAACAATTCATGAAGCCCTTCCCAGAAGGAGAGCAAATGCCAGCCTTTGGGTTGTCAGGTCACTGCCTGTATGTGAGCAGAGGTCCATCAACCCTCAACTTGTTGCAGCAGCAGAAATAAGTTGTTTGGGTTTTTTTTTTTGGTTGCTGTCCACTTTTGTTTTAGTGAAGCGTAGTATTTGTATGGACACGTCCACGATGTTGCACAACTATCTAGGGTGCTGATTTAGTTCAAGGACAGGATCAGGAAGCACTGCCAAGGGATTTAAGACGCCCTTCTGTTGTGCAATATTGTGTCCTATTTTCACAGCAGACTAATAATTTGCAGATATCATGTATTCAGCAGTTACTGTATGCTTTAATTTACGCCTGTTGTAATTTCTTAATGGCTAAAAAGATAGGGCTTTATTATTAAAGTGCTCTTAACTGGTGTGTTTTCTGGTGGTAACTTGCCTTTTGTGGCTGAGCAGGAGTGACAGTGGAAGTCAGGCAGTAACCTGGAATGATGTGACTGCTTTCATCCTGACCTTAAAACTGGGGCAGGTTGCCTATTTCCGTATTAATACCTCTTTCTACTAAAGTCAGTATAATTTCAGAAGAGACTGTAGTTACGAATAAGAGGCAAACCATTGTGTGTTCATGTCGTGGTTTCAGCCAAATTTACCAAAACCAGATTGACAGATGGCCCTTCCTCCCCCCAGAAAGGAGAGGAAGGGATAAGAGAGACTTAGTTTAGAATGAACTAAATTACTTTAATGATGTATTAATACTAAAATTAAAATAAGAAGAATATAATGAAATAGATACAGTGTGTACAAAACCATATCAAGCTCCCAGGATGATGATCACATCACCAGCAGGCATCAGGAAAAGTCCCAGACTGGACTCAGTGATTGACAGGAGCTGGATTCCAGATCTGGAGTCAGGAATGCTCAGATCGGGATCAAAGGCAGGTAAACACACATGGCCCTCCTTAGATGTCAGGCATTGAAGAGAGTTGACTCTTTGATCCCTTAGCTTTTATACTGAGCATGATGTGGATGGGATGGCATACCACAGTTGGTCAATTTTGGATCTTCTGTCCATTCCTCCCTGCAGATGTGACCCCTCTACACTCTTCCACTTCTGGCCCTTTAACAGGGCAAATAACGAAATTACCTGCCCTTGGTTAATAGTATATTAACCCTTATACTTACAAGTATAATCAAGGGCCTCTCTGCACCATTCCTTGGTGTAATCAGGTCTTATTGCTGTGAGTGAACAGTTTTCTGAACAAAGTACTGATAATTTCAGAGTTTAGTTAGAAGAGGTCCAGCTAAAAAAGTAAAACTATAAAACATTACAGCTAGCAGACCTGAGGTGGGTGACCTCCAGGTTCATGGGGGTACTGATCTTTTTTTTTTTTCCCCTCTAACCTTTGCATAGCATAGCCCACAGAATGCCCTTACAGAACATCCCTCATTTTATAGTCTATAGATAAATCAGCATTTGATAGTGAAAGACAAACCAACAACAACAAAACCATTTGAATTGGTAAATGTAGCAAACTCTTGACTGGGGAGCTTCTGTTCCCTCTGCAGCTAACCATTGGGGGTGACTATTTTTTGGGGTGGCTGTTGTGCATCAGAGAGAAAACACTTGGAAGCGTGTGGGTTTTTTCTTGGGGCTTTTTTCTTTTCATTTTCCCCCATGGAGATTCACCAAAGTGCACTCTCACATGAGGGGAGGGTGGGAGAGTCAAAATGCGTGGAGGTCTCAAACCCGGTAATGTTCCAGAAGAGCTGGGAAAGCCGAGAAGGTGGGAATAGCCTGCACTTGCTCTCTTACTGTCTTGCACTTGCTGCTCTCAGCTGACAAGGACAGTATGTGCACTGTGCATCAAACAGGGAAGATGCTCTTATCTTCTGGCTAGTAATTAACCCTGAAGTTGAGCTCCTTCTTGAGTAGGAGGCTGGAAGCATAGTGTGGGAAGCAGGTACTTATCTGATTACTTCTCTTTGGTTCTTGACGTACTGCATATTTATTTCCAGACTGTTTCTGGCCAGCAGGAGTTACTGATACTAATGATGGGTGAGACTTTCAAAAGATCCTGAATTTTAAAGCAACTGTGAAGCCAGTTTCCTTTAAACTCCCTTGAAAACTTCTGCCAGTACAACTTATTTAAACATAAATAATTAAAATCTTGCATCTGTATGATCTTATAGTTATCATTCTCCAGTCTTAACTTTTTGGGCTTTTTGTAATCTAGATTAATAAATTAATTTTTGGGACAGAGGTAGACTATTCCTCTATTACTTTAAATATGCTTGTGTAGATTTCCAGTAGTTTCATACAATTGAGTTGTGACCTTAAGGAGGCTTGAGCCTGTATCACAAAACTTCTGAGGACATTTAAAATTCACTCTGTAGCTGAAGTGTGTAACAGGCTCTTTGTGAACACATTTTGCAGCACGTGAATCAAAGGCTCCTCAATATAGGGGATTTAAAATCCCAAATGCAAGCCAGATTGTGTTTTTTGCAACACAAACCTATCTCTGTTCCTACCTTTCGCTATCACAGAAGGGTAAATCATTTCACATTGAAATGTTAAAGAAACCATTAGCTCCAATCAGTGTTTGGGTGGTCTTTTGCCTTCACCTTGACATTTGATAGCAAAGCATCCTTGTTATCTCCTGTTCAAAGAGGAATTAATCCCAGCAACGTTGCTGTTATTTCCTCCTCCTTGGCCACTTGTCTGATCAAAGCCATAGTGATGGGAGAGCTTCTAACTTTTTCTTTACTCAACATAACAAAATCCTCTTGTCGAAATTAGATCCAGTTTGTTTTAAAAAGTGGCTCTGCTGCAATTAAGAAGGTACTTGATGGTCCCTTTGATCCCTTGGCTAATTAGCAGGTTAGGGAACAGCTGCTTCTGCTGAACTGGCCCACAATGAACCAGGAAATGGTAATTACTGTGTTTCTTGTCTACCACCTGGAGCTGCTGGGTGTCCACTGCTGGAGGCAGAGCTTGGAAACGGACAGGAACCAAGATGTGCAATCAAACCTGTGGCTCTCTGTCAGATCTCCTGTGTCACCTGGGTTTTGGCGTCTGGGTTTCAGTATTACAGGCTTGCTTCCATGTGCTGGTAAATAGTGTAGCAGCAAGCTGAGTTTTGTTGACTTGTTTCTTTAACTATTTTGCTGAAGGTCTAAACCAAAGCTGTCAGCTTTTGGTTACCAACAGTTTATTACTGCTCTGCTGAAGTTTCTCCTTGCTGGCTATCTAGTGGCTCCTGCCTGATGGAAGCTCTAGTTTATATCTGGTCAGCACAGACACGTAGATCCCACTAGTCTGTGCAGAGCTCAGGATCTGATGGGCACTCTGGGCTATTTTGTCATTAATCTGTACTACACTTGGATGGAGACGCCCCATTTTACTAGGGTTTCTGGCAGCCTTGTTGTCTGGTGAGTTCCTCCAGGAGAAGTGGCTTTCCTGGAGCCGTTCAGATCCTTGTCAAGCAATGTTCTGTCTAAAAGTAAGAAAGCTCAGTAGTCCCCTCATGCCTTCTCAGCTTTCAGTCCAAGAATTTCTACTGATGCCTTTGTAAGTGGTGGAAAAAAGAGACAACTGAAAAAACAACAAAGCAATGAAACCCTTCAGCAAGGACAGACTGTGAGCTGGTTTGTGTGGTAAGTCTTCCCTTGTAAAAGGGGAAACTCGATGGGAATTGAAGGTCTTCAGGAGCCCTGAGAGGCTGAGTACTCTGCTTTCAGCGTGACCCTCTGAAAGCTTTGTTTTGACTGGGTTGCAATCAGTGACTTGCCTCTGGCAACTTGCCTTATGGCAAGGCTGATCCCTTTGCTCCTTTGATCTGCACCGTGTTCTTACCCCTCTGATCTCCCACAAACCCACCACCAAGACCAACCCAAGGAGCAAGGTAGGCCAACCCAAGCTGCTGTTTCCTTCAGCTCCCTTGTGGTGAGCTCAGCTGCAGCATGGACACCTGTGGGCTCTCTTGTGCGACGCTGTGCTCTCATCTTCTCCAGGGCAGGGTGTGCTGCTTGTGTACATGCCTGGATACCTGTGCTTCACAGTATAAAATCTAACTCTACCATTTACATTGGAAGTCTCTCAAAAATGTCATAAAATTTGGCAGTAATGCATACTAATTTTCTGCCTTGTTTTATAATGTGTGAAATGTTGTGGCCCGGGTGCCTGTCTCTGAATAGGCATAATAACCATGGTCCTGCTTTGCCTTTCAAAGAAATAATTTATATTTGCTTGGGGATGTCTGCGATTCTATTCTCTGCTTTATTTATGTGGGCTCAAATCCAATCAGTTTAGTTTGAAAAACTGATGATGGTGTCCCCTCACAAAGTCAGTATTTCAAAACAGCTTCAAGGGGGGGAAAAGCTATAGGATACCAGTATCCAGAGTGATGGCTTTTTAATCCTTTCTCTTTATTTCACAATAGTTGACCTAAATTAATCTTGTTATCCGTAACTACCTGGCTGGGTAGGATGACATATTTCTTCGTTCTTCATGTTTCTGTAGCTCACCGCCATTCTTGTCTGTAATAGCAACATGTTCCTGGATGCCTAATGATAGCATGCAAAGTGTCTAATATTTTCTGATATCCTTTAGTAAAAGCTATGAATTCATATTTAATGAAGCCCAAGTGTCAGGGAGAGTCATTTCAATTATACTTCTGACAAAAATAATATTCCGGAACATGTAGAGAGCTGTGAGAAATAATTGTACATTCCTTATTTATATGGCAACTCATAATGGAAAATATTTTTTTCTCTCATAACATGATTTAGTCTCATGAAACAGTGATTTTCTTCATTTTTCTGTGGAGTGCAGTTTCAGCTGCTGCTCTCTTCTGAGATGGGAATTTCTTAATGAGAGTTTTTTCTCCTGGAGGTCAATTGCTTTACTAGCCATCTGAGCTAAGTGATATGACTCTCATTTTAGCCAAATTTCCTAATATTCTGTTTTGCATGTGAAGCAGGAAGATACTGAATCCTTTACAAGGAGAATTACTAAAAATGTAAAATAAATACCACTTTTAGGACATGTTCCTCTTAAGTATTTTGGGACTGTCTGGTAGCAGGCAGTGGACGGGTTGAGCTGGAGGACCCTGTCCTGGTTCCAGTTGCTGCTGTCTACTCTGTGAAAGGCTGAGAGAGGTGGGACTCCATAGCCTGGAGAAGAGAAGGCTGAGGGGAGACATTATTAATGCGTATAAATATCTGAAGGGTGAGTTGAAGAAGAGTGGAGCCAGGCTCTTTGCAGTGGTTCCCAGTGACAGGATGAGGGGCAACAGGCACAAGCTGGGACATAGAAAGTTCCATTTGAATATGAGGAAAAACTTTAGGGTGAAGGTGTCAGAGCCCTGGCAGAGGCTGCCCAGGGAGGGTGTGGAGTCTCCTTCTCTGGAGACCTTCGAGCCCCACCTGGATGCAGTCCTGAGTGATGTGCTCTGGGCAACCCTGCTTTAGCAGGGGAATTGGACTGGATGATCTCTAGAGATCCCTTCCAACTCTGACAATTCTGTGATTTCAAAACCTTTATGGGGAAAACATTTACGCTTTTTTTTTTTCTAAATGCTGGTACTGAAAATATTAAATTTGTGCAAATCTCTGGAGTTGAGATTTGTTCATATTACTTCACGTATAAAATAAACTAGCACTTACATAAACTTTCTTTGTATTTTAACCTTGGTTTCTTAGTGGATCCTACTGGAGAGAAGTTGTCTGATGTCAAATAGTTGTAAATAAAAAGAATAATCTTTATTGTAAATTGGCATAATTAAAGCCAGAACACCTGACTATGATACCTGTAGTTCTAATTAACACCTTGTATAAATTGCCAAGATTACACCCATGTGGAATCTTTACACCTAAGTGTAACATTTACTCCAGCTAGAATTGTGGCTCTGAGTCTCTTAAACCAGCATAAAGCTAGTAGAAACCTGTGGTGGGAAGGATGAGGGCAGTGCTGGAAACATTGAAATCTTTGCAGATTTCTTCCCTAAAGAATTAAAAATGTATTTGTTGTTTTATCACTTTTTCTTCCCCCTGCCCCCATCTTCCTCTGAATTAGTTCACTGCAGTTTAGTGGTGAACATTAGTTTTCACAGTCGGGAAGAAAAATACCTTTGTGCTCCTGTATATTTTTTTTAAGAGATTAAGCTTTATTTTCTTTGTGCAGGTTTGTTTAAATAATACATATTTAACTGGAACACATGAAATAGAGGTCAATGACATTAAAAATATGTCAGTGTTAGTGTGGACTTTGAACTTTTGATACCTTATGGAGATATTGAGACAAATTCAATGTTTGACTGAAGCACGCACACCTCCACGGATTTCAGAAACTCATACCAACAGTCAATTGCCTTCTGATGCATTGAACGTGATGATGCTTGTACTTCAGAGGTAATTCTGGACCCAGTCTAGTGTTTTCTTTTCTGGAATTAAGTTGTGGAAGTTATATATTTTGGACAGATCTTCATTTAATCAAGTACATTAAACACATTAAATCTTGGAGGATAAATTCAGGAGAACTGGATATATTTTTGTGTATGTTCGGGATGTTTGGATTGTAAATCTTCAAACAAAGATCAGGAGCTTTATAAGTGCAATGGTTTTCCCTTGAATTTCTGAGCAGTTAATCCTTGGCAAAAAGCAAAACCAAAAAACCCCATGCCCTATTCCTGGTCTTCACCTACTTAATGCCAAAGTGTTCCCCATGGTGCATCCTGCTGCCACAGTCATCCAGTCTTCCAGATTGCGACATGCCCCAGTAGCACATCATTTATTGTAGATAAACCCATGTGAAGATCTGCATGTGTTTAAGCATTAATTTTTTCTTTTTTTTTTTTTTTTTAATTTGTGTGCAAAAATTCAGAATTGTTTTCCAGTTAAGACACATGTAACACTGCAGGTTTTTTTTTTTCCTCCTCTTGCTGATCAGGCCTGCGGTACTGTTGCATTTCAGATGTAGTTACCAGTAGCAGTTTTATCTGCTAACAACAGTGTGTTAATTGATGTGGACTATGCAGTAATTAGTCATGTAACTAAAATAAAGGCAAGCAGAGGAATCCCTTGAATGGTCACAAAATAACTGGGACATCAATCAAAAGCTCGAAGATTTTGAGATAATTCTAAATTTAAACAGAGTTCGACCCACACTGGGGACCCATACCCTGCCTGGGAGGCTTAATTAGACCAACTGTCTGCAAAACAGCATAAAACAGATGGGTGCGTTCCTGTTGGAAGTTGTTTAATGCACCTTTTGTTAACTTCAACAGCATATGTGTGAACTTCTAAGCATCCTTGACTAAGCCTTTTGTTTGGCCTCTTATTTCCTTAAGGGCAATTTTAATAATGGGAATAGCTACATTGCAGAGCTTGGTGTTTCCAAGAGCTTTGAGCTGGTATCATCAGCCTAGTGTGGGGATTGACAGCCTGGCGGTTGCTAGAGTAATTTGAACAGCAGAGCCCAGTGTCTCAGCTAAATATAATCTGTAGTTTGGAAATGTGGAGGATATTTTTTAATGAATTGACGTAAAGAATGTCTTGAAAAGTGTGTGTTAATCAGAAAAAAAAATCCCACCACAGTTTACACAACATTTTCAAGTAATCAGTTGCTCCCAACCAGTAGTTTTTGTGAAGTGAACTAACCCCTTCTTTGCATACTATTATGCTGGTGCTTTTACAGGAACAGTTGCAATTAAACCATCAACCGTTTTTTCTGCTGCTGAGATCTCCTGGGACTGATCTTGTCTTGCCTGCCCTAACCCCAGGTTGCCCAACTGGTGGCTCGTGTCCCATTCTTCTGTTGCTTCTCCCATTTTGACAAATATTCTCTTCCATGACAGCTTTCAGAATGTAGGGCTGACACAGATCCCAGTCCTTAGCTGTGATACAGTCAAGGTAAAAGCACGTTGTGATGTTTTATGTTACAGAGGCAGACTGAAGAAATATTTTCTTTGTGGAGGAGAAGATAAGGTTTTCAGTGGCTCTTGGTTAATTTAGCTCTTTGTACATGGGACATTTCTGGTCTAGGAGCTGCTCCTGAGTCATGGAATGTTTTACTGGCATATAAATATTGTACACCCAAACATATAGGGAAATGCAGAGAAACAAGAAAGTTTAGGCTCCCCCTTCCACAGGAAGCACAAAGGATTCTCTCTACCCAGTTAAGAAAATTCAATAACGGTACCCTTTGGTATAAGACAGTCTGGGGACAAGCTGTATATTTGTGTTCAAGAATTCAGGAAGGCTTCCCTCAAGTCAGCCCAGCATCCACAGGAGCTCTCGGGGTCACTTAGCAATCTTCAGTTTGCTTCCTTGCCTGTGAGAACAGATGGAGGCTGACTTCGTGCTTGGGCTAAGTTCAAGCAACATCAGGAAATCGGTACAAAGGTAGATGAAGAGAAAAACACTGACATGTTTATTCCTGGTTTATAGAACTCTTTTATATCCCAGCAAGCATTTTTCTCTTGTGTTGTCCCTTGCCAGCAAAAGCGGGCTTACTGGCTTTGTCTGGGATTTGGGTCATCAGACAAAAAGGATCAGATTTTTCTGTCCTTGAAAAGCTTTGAATTGACTTCAGCAGATTTTTGGTTAGAGTCCAAAGCAAATTTTAATTTCTGAAAAATACAATAAAGATCCTTTTGGAATGGTTTGTTACATGCCTCTGCTACAAGTCTGTATTTATTTCCCTGAAGTTGGTTTTCATAATATTATGGCTTTTGCCGCAATATCATTTTTCCAGCTTTTGAAGCTTAAAAGAGTAGTAGAGCTTCCTAGCTTTACATCTTGCTGGGTGCTTCATAAGTAACTTGTATTAAAGTGTGCTTAGATGAATCTGTTTTGATGAAAACACCAGGGTTTTCATGGATGAATAAGACCTAATTCTGCCTGGTGAAAATATCACTATAAATAAGAGCTGATGCCATTGCATTGAGAAGAAGCAACTGTAAATAATGAGAAGAAAACCCTATTCATGGAAATATTTCTTGTCCAGCGGGTCATACACATTGTTCTTTATCTACCTTTTTTTTTTTTTTAACTTGGAAAATGTTGGTATTTGGAGGGAATGCAGACAGGTGTTGTATTTTATTAAAAGTAGGATCTGAATGCTCAGACTGATGTTGGCTCAGCTTAGAATAACTTGATTGCTGAAAATGCACCTCTTCCACAGGAAAACTCTAAGTATGATAAACTCTGCCTGGCACAACCAGTTTGTCACTTTTTCCAAGCACGGGAATGTATTTATTTTTGTCTCTGTGGCTTTTTTGATGCTTCAGATTTTCTCATAGGTGTTGAAATTTTCCAAGATTAAAAAGAGTTAGACAAAGTTATTCTTGAGGCTTCCATTCATCACTTTTCTCTGACATTTTAAATTCTTTTTTTAATGCTGTATTATGCTTGATTTATCCTTAGTTCTCTGAGGTCTCCTTCCTCTTTTTCTTTCTTCCTTCTGACACTCTAACATGTTCCTTTCAATGTTTTTATAGATCAAAGCACTCTCTGCTACCTTTCTTCCTGTCACTGTCTTAAAACAGGTATTTCAATTAATGTAGACTAGCTGGAAAAGAAAGATGATTCAAGAGCACTATAGTGCTGTGGTAATTTTAATTTGGGCATCTCTGAGTATCTTGCTGAATTTCCAGATGTTAATGTGCTTAAATTTCTTTGTCACATTGCATTTTGATGGAAATCTTAGGGGACACCTCCAGACAGCTGAAGTGCCCCAAAGAAAGCAAGAGAAAGGAGAGTTTAAAGAGGTCTCATTTATTCACATATAGTTTTTGAAGATGAAATGAATCTTTAATTGGCAACCAACTCTGGAAACGTTGCTCCACGGTTGAGTGTGTCCCCTGGGACTTGGTCACCTTCTAAGAAATCTCTTGCATGTTTTAGTCATCATCTGTGCTTTTGGCAGCCAACCTGCAGCAAGTTCCTTGGGGAAAGCCTGGTCGGCCACTTGTGGGGGGAGCAAAAAATTATTCATGGTTCAGAACCAGCTGCTCAACTGAGATCATTTTACTTACTTCATCAGAAGAGCTAACTAGAGGTTTGTATGTTCTCTTTCTTAATTGATGTATCTTATCAATCAAATCCCTACGAAGAAGACGGAGGTGGATTCTGCTTTCTCCGCTATGGAGCAATCTCTTTTGGCAGTAGAGAAGATGGTTGCAGGTGGTCTTTCTACATAGCATCAGAAGAATTGAAGAGTTGTAAGGATGCTCATGCCTTTCAATAAGCTACCATTTGTGAGGAAACATCAGTTTTCCCCAAGGGAGACTCTTCTATATATATAAAAAAATTTAGTAGCTGAACTGCAAGGAAATGGGTGTTTTTCCCTGGCAAGCTGCCTCTGGGCTCTCCTGTTTCTGTCCTGGCTGGACAGGAGAATTTGGAGCAGCAGGTACGAGCATGTTATGGGTGCCTCTGTCTAGAAAACATCTGTCCCAGGTGATGGCCCATGGCTGCATCTCCTGCTTTCCATGGCATCATAGGCCACATGTGGTTTACCTTCTCTCCTCATAGAGCCTTGCCTGGTCCTTTCCCTTGGCTGCAACACAAAGTTAAGGTCAAAGGAAGGAAGAAGAGAAGGAAAATGGCTTGGAACTTCCTCAGACAGATTCAGCTCTTGAGCGTGGCTTAAGCCACCTGTGACTTGTTCTGAAGGTTTTAGATAAATGACTGTGTTTGCATCTAGTCCCTTACAGACAATCTTAATTCGTTGCAAGAACAGGTACTTTAAGGTACTGAGCTGGGAAAACAGGGACTCTATTTATAGCCTGTGTTTGAGCTTTTGTGAGTAATTGGGAGATCTACAGCTGTGCCATGTTGGCTCTCCTCATCTGAAAACTCTTGTTTAAAACAGCAGGAATATGGGATATTTTGGGGTTATTTAACCACTCAGCTGGAATAAAGTAATTGATATCTACCCAGTTGCTGACTACTCTGGTCTGTTCCATACATGTTTGTCTTGAGTGGAGATGTCTCTTTGTAGGTAGGTTGTGAATCTATTGAGAGCAGCACTTCAAGAAACCTGCAGAAGGGAGAGGAAATGTCAAGGTGGACAGTTATGAAATACCATCTGTGTTCACACTTCCTTCATGCTGAGATCAGTTAGTGGTTAGGTCATACCCTCACAGGAGAGGGGTTACCTCCACTCAGTTTTACAAACCTTCATCTAATCTTCTCTTCTAATCCTGATAAAACCATGGTGGTGTCGCTGGTTTATTTCTGCAGATCTGGTGTTAAAATTTCACGGAACAATCACAGACTGGTGGGCTGTGTGAATATGTATTGCAATGCTTTAAGATTTTTTTTTGTGATTTAATTAGCTGTTACTTTGATCTGCTGCAGTGTAAATAGGAAAGTGATATAGTCCACTTTTCCCCGAAAGGCACAGATAATGTTTAAACTGATAAAGGCACAATGTGTTCCTGAAGCTGCTTTTGGTTTAGTTTATCAAATATATATATTTGTTAGAAAACAGCCAGCAGGATCATATAGTCTTTTAGTCCTCCCCCCCCCCACTTTGAATTTCTTTTCATTTTCAGATACTGCAGGAGCATTGCACTTGTGTTACATTAATCTCTTACATTCAAACTGAAATTGTTTGTTATAAGTAATCATAAACTGACAGACTTGAAAAGCTAACATTTGCTAGCTTCAAAGGAAGGAAAACTGGCGATAAGTGAGGTTGTAAAAAGTCAAATTAAATGTTAATTGATGCAAGAGCACAAAGCAGTGAGGCACTTATTTTAGATGCAGGCACCACGTTTATCAGACTCGACAAATTGACCACTGTGGTTTTATGGATACTCTCATTTCTATTTTCTTCATTTCTATGGAGAATAAGCTTATTGGGGAAAAAATGGTGGTTGAACTGCAGCTAAAGCCAACTGTTTACTTCGACTGATGCAAAGCTGCAGGTAAGACTTGAAAGCCGTTGTGCTTAGTTGAAATATTTTATTTTGGGAAAAGTAGTGATCTAAAAAGAACAGTACTAAGGAGTCCTGATAATTTGCATAAAGAGAAAGGACTTTTATGTACTTGAGGAAATAAATTGAAAATCCTGTCTTTGTCATCATATTGCATTTAAATTATGTGAATTTGCATAAATTCTGATAAATACTAAAACCTGAGTGATTCTTTTCAGAATTGTCACAGAATCACAGCAACTACTTGTTATTACATATATAAAACAAAGTTATCAAAATTAAATCAGATGTCAGGGACCATTCCTCTTCTCTCTGGCTTCCTGTTCTCTCTCCTTAATAACCTGAGATGAATCATAGACTGTTTAGAATTGCTTAATGCTTAAAATAGGTTGCAGAAGTAGGACAGATACATGAGCATACATTTAGGATATTTGCATTGGCCTTCAAAGTAATCTGATTTTGAAAAAAAAAAAATCCACCTCAAAAACAAACGGGGAGGGGGCATGACACACACAAGTCATCTTTCTCTGGAAAGTGAAATTCTCTTGAATTCTAAATCAATGTGTCTCTATCCTTCAACACTGTCTCATCAGCTGAATAAAGCTTTGGAGCAGAAAAGAGCAAGACTTGGATCCTGGTCTTCAGATTTCTCATAGCTGAAAGCCTAGCTCTGCTAGATTAGCCTAAGTTTTCTGTCCTCGGAGGAAAAAAAGGGCAGGCATTTTCTCACCCACTCACTTGAACCCTTTGGGACTACTTGGATGAATAACATGAGTGAGGTTCTGTACTGAAGCTCCTAATATAAAGCCTTCAAAAATTAATGCTTATCTGGAGTCTGAAAGCAGCTCCTTTTATAGTGACAATTTTTGCTCAAGTAAAGCTATACAGCAGCATAATAAAGACTTAAATAATGAAACAGTGAGGCGGGAAGTGATACCTCTGAGAAGTGTTAGTGATATTAGACTGCTGTTTCAGGTTCCTGTTGTTAGGACTGTGTAGATGTAAGGGGAGCAAGAAACATCACCCTACTTGGTAGCTCTTCATCTATGTCAAACCTTGCAGCCCTACCACATCTTCAAAGGCTCCTGCTGGTGTTGGAGAGAGGAGTACTTTACAACATGCTGGAGAATGGTTTTAGATACTCTCTGGAGGAAGCATCTCACTTCCTCCTTACTTGGGTGTTTGAATACTTTTTTTTTTTTTTAATTAAAACCATGATACAAACCTGACAAAAAACCCTACCTAATTTGACACAATGCAGATATCTACCCAGGTTAGCTGGTTGACTTCCCTGAGGCTTTCTAACCTCCTGGAGAACATAACCTAGGATGAAACTCAATTGAATCTCTCATCTTCAGAGCTTGTTGGTGCCTTAGTTTTATAGTGCTGACAGCAAGAAATAGAATTCTGTCCTCACAGTTTGAGCTGAGTAGTTTGCATTGGCTTTGCTGCATAGTCAATGTAGTCTGCATTGCCTTGGACTCAAAATCCATCTGTTAAGATTTCAGCATTGTCGCGGTTTCAGCCAAACCCACCAAACCCTGAGAGACAGATGCCCCCCACCCCCCTCCCTTTTCCCCCCCTTTGGGTAAAGAGAGGAGAGGAAGGAGTTAAAGAGATTCAAGAGTTTAGAACAAGCTAAACTACTTTAATGAAAATATAAGCAGCACAATAAACAGGAAATATAGGAAAAAAAAAAGGAAAAAGGGAGTATACAGTAAACACAAAACCGTATCAAGCTCCCAGGACGACGACCACGTCACCAGCAGGCCTCAGGAAAAGTCCCAAACCGNGGGGGCATGATGCTGATGGGATGGAATACCCCTGTTGGTCAGTCCTGGGTCACCTGTCCTGTCCGCTCCTCCTTGAAGGCGGGACCCTCCGACGGGCGAACGACGAAAATTATCTGACCTTGGTTCTTCCAGCAATAAGTCTAAACAAGGGCCTCTCTGCAGACCATCCCCCGGTACAATCAGGTCTTATCATTGCGAAATGGAACAGCTCTGCACAATGTGCTGTTAATTTCAGAGCCCAGCTAACTAGGAGAGGCCTAGCTAAGAAAGCAAAACTGTAAAACAGAAAATTGGTTCATTTTACCTCAAACCAGGACAAGCATCAATTATGAGAAGGTATTTTTGCAAATTGCTGCAAGGTAGTGCAAAGGGGATTCCTGTTCATTCACTGTCTCCTTGGTATCTGAATACTTATTGCGTGGGATAGATGTAGAAACCACTCTGATTTTTCTTTTTGCTTTGTTTGTGGCTCTGTATGTAAGTTCATGAAAGAAAAGCTAAATGATCAGTCCAATGTAATTATTACTTGGAGTAATCCAAGCCAAATTAATTGAGAAATCCAAGTACCTGGATAGCTGTGTAAGGAATTAAAGGACAGTCGTAGTGAGCTGTTAGTCCTCAAAGCAAACAGAACACCACCAGTTGTGCTGCAAAGTGATTTCCATTTTATTAAAGTCATCTAGGTGTATCCAGAAACGCATCTAGTAATTCAGGGTTTGGAATTGTTGCAAGTCATTTGAGGCATCCTGACACATTTCAGTTCAAGGGTCAATCCATCAGCAATGTGACAACAACTCTAAAAATTAATGTTTAAAAAGGGCCTAAAAAATGGAGGCCAAACAAAAAGCTGGAGGTGCATTTCTGGTGAGTGAGAAGACACATGTTTCTTCATCTTCAGTATGAAGAGGTTTCTTATCTTTGCTGTACTTTTAGAAACAATATATAAGGGTGTGTTATAACTTGCTCAGCAGACAGTTAGTTTTGTCTTGTGATGATCATATATATATGAGCCCCTTATCTAATGACTGTTCCCCCCAAAAAAAACCCTCCAAGTTTGAGCTTCTGGCTACTAACCCATTTATACTGAAAGTACAGGGAATGTGTATTCCCCCAGAGTGTGCCAAAATCAACCTATTTCTCCCAGCTTTCATAATTCTGTCTTCCATTGCTGCAAAATCCTCCTCTGTCCTTACTGCAGCACTCGTATGTGCTGCAGCTCTCTGCTTTGTATTCTGCCCCGCTTCCCTGCGGGGAGTTCCCGTTGAGGCTGGGGAGCTTCCTGCATGCAGAGTAGGTGATAGCGAGCTCCAGTAGTGATCAGGGCAGGCTTTTGCCCTCAGTAGTTGATATCATTCTGTATAATTACTTATATAAAGGGAAGAAAAAAAGGAGAGGAAAGAAAAATTGACACCTTGTCCAACTCACAGTATTAACATCTTGGTGAATTGATGATTAAGAGATTAAGCATTTCCCTTATGAGGAAAGGCTGAGAGATCTGGGACCCCCTTTAGCCTGGAGAAGAGAAGGCTGAGGGGAGACCTTATCCATGCTTAGAAGTATCTGAAGGGGGTGGGTTGAAGGAGATGTGAGCCAGACTCTTTTCAGTGGTTCCCAGTGACAGGACAACGGAAAACAAGCACAAGTTGGAACATAAGAAGTTCCATTTGAATATGAGGAGAAACCTCTTTAGGATGAGGGTGGCAGAGCACTGGAACAGGCTGCCCAGGGAGGGTGTGGAGTCCCCTTCTCTGGAGACCTTCAAGCCCCACCTGGATGCAGTCCTGAGTGATGTGCTCTGGGCAATTCTGCTTTAGCAGGGGAGTTGGACTGGATGATCTCTAGAGGTTCCTTCCAACGCTGACAATTCTGTGATTCCATAGTTTCCCACCATCTAAATTTTCACTGAAATGTATAATCTTGATGCTTTCTGTGGTTTTATTTGAAATGATTACTCATGAAGGGTTAAGAGATACTTGTGTTGATGTTCTCCAGGTAAAGTTGTTGTTCTTAATATATATGAGCTGCCAAAGGGCTATTGAGCTTTGCAATGTACAATAAAATTGTGGAAAGTCTTCCGCATTTTACAGATAATTGGGGCCAGCTCTTTGAGTATTTGGTTTCTAGTTTTTCTGATATGAGAGTTTGCTGACTGGTCACTCTCTCTGTTTTGCTTTCTGTCTTGATTCTTGGTAGTGCTTAGGGTTTTTTTAGGCTTATTGTTTAATGGTGTCATGTGAGATTTTTTTTGTTGTTGTGTGTATGGTACTTGTTGGTGTGTGTGGTTTTTTTTTTTTTTTTTTTTTAACCATTGCAGATTGTTACCAAATTATGGTCAAAGTCCCTTGGGTGTTACAGTGTTTAGCATCTCTATAAGTCACAATAACTTCTATATGTCCTAGAAGTACTTTGCTGTTCTGGTCAACTTGCTGATGAAAATACAATATTTCTTGGATGAACTACTGCTACATCTCAAGTTGTGGCTGACACCAACCATCTACAACTTGTGTGTACCATCCAACTTGTCAGCTTTAGAAAAATGTGTCCTGTTGAATGTTCTGACATGTGGAGTTACTGCTGCCACATCTGCGGAAGTGTGGATGGTGTAGATATAAATAAAATATCTTCTGTGAATACTCCCTCTCAGTATATTTAAAGCTATCTAATTGCATTTGAAAAAAAAACAGCAGACAGCTATATCTGTCCGTCTTCATGAATTAGCACTGTAGTATAACATTACTCCTGAAGTTTCTGAAGAATATTTCTTTGTTCAGAGTTTCTTGGCTTCCTGGTGGGATGAAGTAGGCTTGAAAGTACTCAGAAAGATGTTTAGGAGACCTGTGGAAATGAATGTGAGAAGCAGAACTACAGCCTGTTGTGCTAGTGACATAGGCTGCAAATACAGTATATTCAAAGTACACAGGTGATCCTATTATCTAAACAACTATTTGCCTAATAACAGAGGAATTCAGATTAACTATGTAATTAGCTGCTACAGAAAGGCCACTGTATGCGAAGTAGCTAGTAACACATCTACCAGTTAAAATAATACCTTTTAGATAACAAGTTGGTGGTGGCAGGGAGAAGAGATGGTAAGGTATGGATAACCAGCAGAACTTCAAAGGTTTTCTGCCAATGTCTGTGCCATCCATTAACTATTTCTACAAAGCTACCATCTGTTTTTAAAAGAAGGACCAGTACTACATATTCTACTTGCATGAATTTATTTATACTTTGGTTATTGATGATTGTAATTCTGGTGGCCCATTTATTTCATGCTTGGCCTCGCAGCCTGCTTTGTGTACCCTGAGCTAATCTTGTCAGAGTTGGGCCAACCTTCCAACCACCCTAGGGCAGAACAGGGAAACCCTCTATCTCCTTCACACCAGATGCTCCAGGGGACTTTTTCATCGAGGTGTTCCTAAGCTGTTTTTTCTTTGCAGGCAAAATCTTGAAGTGGAAAAGAATAAACTTTTCCAGTAAACTTTTATTTAAACTCAGGTAATATTTATGTGCTCTGTACCCAAGACAATTTTGCAAGGCCAGTTAACTTTCTTGTAAACAGTAGAGTTGGGTTTTTTTTTTTGTGTTTGGATAGTAATGGCTTCAAAACGTTTAGAATGCTTTAAAAATATATATTTCATGACTCTCTGGTGTGAGTTAACATTTCCTGTATGTCCTTCTTCTCCTTTGACTTTGTCATTGTGGGTTAATTCACTCAAAATATATAATGCTATTGCTCTATGTTTTAACTTTTATGGCTTGTTTGTCTCTACTTTATCTACTTCATATGGGTTAATTATGTAAATCTTTGTTTCATGTCACATAAGTCTCTTCATTTCACACCTCCCTGGAGCTGGTTAATACCCAATAAAGATGTCTGTCTGATTTTATTTGTGTGCGTGTGCCTCCTGGTACAAGTTAATGCTCTGTAAGACCTGGGGCTTAAATTATTTAAAGTAAGTTGGATCTTTCTACTTTGTGTCAATGCAAGCTGTATTCAAGATATATTTTTTAAATAGATTTTTCATAAGACAATAAACTAGCCTAATAATTCTCTATGTCAAACTTGAAGTGTGTGAATAAATATGGTATATGGTGAATATATAGTCTCAATACTTTCAGCTATTGTGTGCAAGTATCTTTTTTTTTTTTATTTTTTATTGTGCTTATTGGGATCTTATGAGGAGCAGGAATGAAATAAGTTCTTTTTTAATCAACAGACTGTAAGAAATCTAATGATTAACTTCAGTGTTGCTTGATTTGCAGGTGGGCAGTGCAGGAGCTGGCTGCAGCAGGGAGGAGTCACTGCCCTGAAATGCTCCTGAGACAGCACCAGTGTTAAGCTGAACTCCAAGAATCTTTTCAGGCAGTAAGATGAGTAAGATAGGGGGTTATGTGCATTACAAGAAGCAGTATTTTAATGAAATTGACTTTAATCAATATGTTTTTATGTAGAAACTTACTAATGCTACTAAAAAAGAAAAAAAAGGCAAATTAGAAAAGTGCATTTAGCATCGAGATGCAGCCTCCTGACCCCAAACTGGTTGAAAAAGATATCTGCTCTGGTTAGGAGGAAGAACTCCTTATGCAAAGCTAAAAGAAATAAAGCCTTGTCTTAGGGAATTGTTCTGTTGTTTGGTGCCACTTGGTAGAATTTGCAGGGCATGTTATGGCACCATCATTTCAAGACTCTAACTATAAAATCAAGAAGCAAAACAAAAGAGCTTGAGAAATTGGAACAGTTTGGTAAACAAGATAATTAATGCATTTCCTCTGTAAGTACACACAGGAGTTCAGTCAGAGAAAGAAGATTAAACCGAACCCTACTCTTTATTAGATAATTTTCTTCTGCTTCCCTTCTCTATGCAAAAACCTTGTCTTTTGGAAAATTCCAAATAGCTCACCCTCCCTAGCAATCTCTATGCTTGCTTGGGCTTTCAAGGGTAGAGCAGATAAGTGTTAGGGAGGATGCTTTTTGGGTGAGGATGATGCTGTTTGGTTGAATACAACACCAAGTGAGATGCCTGGTTTGTCTGCTTTCCTAGAAATCTAAAGAAATAACTGTGGAGACAAAGTTAACATTTTCAAAGTGTAACAACTGGTGACTGAGGTGCAACAGTCACCTCTCTAAAATATAAAATATGGTTGGGTAAGCATATGTGTGTATAAAACTGCATCCCAGGGTACTTATTTTTATTTTTTTTTTCTACTGTATGCTCATCTTTCTGTTCTTCTTATTTCCTTATATTTTTCCTATTTCCTGGCTCATGCAATCTCCTTCTCATTCTCCTTGCCTCTTTTCTTTTCTGTCAAAGTAAAATTCAGAATAAGGGGACATAAGCTTAATGTGAGTTTAGCCTTGATTAATTTTGAAATCTGTTTCTTATCATTTGCCCCCCTCCCCTCAAAAGATTAAAAAAACCCTAAAAATCCTACTGCAACAACAAAAAGTTACTCCTCCAATACTACAACAAATCCTCTATTTCAGCCTCTGTTTTCTTTTCAAAATATGTTTCTGTTTGTCTTGGACTGAGACCGTCTATTCCAGGTATTAATCCATGTGCAACAGATGATGTGGATGAGCAAAGGAGACAAAGTTTGCTCTATTGTGGTCACCTGGGAATGGGATGATATATAAAAAGATTTAAAGGGTTTATTAATACTTACTATCGCAGCTTGAGCTACTATGGTGAATGTAAGCTGTTGATACATCCAATATCCTATTGATATATCCTAACAGCCAATCTAAATCTCCCCTCTTCTAGTTTAAAACCGTTAACTCTTGTCCTATTGCTACACTTTCTGACAAAGTGTCCCTCTCCTTGTCAGGAAGAGTAGTGACAGGACAAAGGGTAATGGTTTTAAACTGGAAGAGGGGAGATTTAGATTGGATATTAGGAAGAAAATCTTTCCTGTGAGGGTGGTGAGGCACTGGAACAGGCTGCCCAGGGAGGTTGTGGCTGCCCCGTCCCTGGAGGGGTTCAAGGCCAGGCTGGATGGGGCTTTGAGCAACCTGGTCTAATGGGAGGTGTCCCTGCCCATGGCAGGGGGGTTGGAACTCGATGATCTTCAAGGTCCCTTCCAACTCTAACCATTCTATGATTCTATGATGTAGAGTGAGATTCTTTCATGATTTGTGGTTGAAAGCAATATGTGCAATGAGAAACCTGGTTTCTGAATACATATATATGGTTGTAATTATATTTCTTTTGACTGCAGCATTATAATCTTGATTAAAAAAATTAATTTTAAGATGTAAATCAATGAAATGGGAACACAGATAAAATCCTGACCCAAATATCTGGTTCCTGCATAGCAAATATTTTTGCAACTCGTCTTTCTGTTTGTGTTCTCCTGTGATCAACAAAGAGTATTCTCGGGCATGTACCTGCACACCCAGTAACCCAGCTATTTGGAGGTTTTCCAGGCATTGAGTTCCTTGATTGCTGACAGAAGGAAATGTCCCTCTAAGATACCTCTTGCCCTGTAACTGCAGGATTAGTCTTTGCAATAATAATAATAATAATATAGTTCTTCCTCTACTTAATGTTTAAGAGGGTCTTTACTTCCATCCTTCCCTAAGGAATGCTATTACTTAATCTATTAGTAGTTGTGCTGTTTAATCTTCCCTAATGCAAAGTTAAGTAAAGCCAAACTGTAGGCTTAAGTTAATCCTGGTTTTATAGTGCTGTTTTCCTGTGTGTGAATAAGCGGGTATCGTACTGGCAAGCCATTACACCGTGTACCTCTGTCCTGAGGTGTGAAAGAGAAAATGTGCCGAGACAATGGTAAGACTCCTTTAATCTTATATCTGCAGGCAAATTCATGGCCAGAGCTTCTGAATTATTTTCAAAACTATATGAGTGGTTGAAACGTGATAGCGTAGCACTTATTGTGCACTGTATTAGAGAAAATCTAACAGCTTTTTTTCAGTGTAAAATTGTAATTTAAGCTCAAAATGCCACAAAATTAATCTGCTCTCCTTACATTCTTGAGATTTCAATATCGTAGCCTTTCTTGCATGTTTTACCTTGCTTTCAGTGAGTCTTTTTAGTTTGAAAACTTTAGGTGGTTTTTGTGGGTACAGAAGGATTTTGTTCTGTAATTTCCTTAAGGCCATTGCCAATCATACTGCATGTCCTCACTAATGTTTCATTCTCCTGTTGAAGTTAGAAAGGGCTTTTCTACAGCAGAATTGGGACAATTACTTCAGCGAAATTACAGTACATTATCTGTGAAGTGTCAGAAGATGGCAGCCAATTTCTGCTGTTTGATCAGGATATTCAAGATCTTCCTCATTCAGTAAGAACAAAAACTCTCAGAAGAGGAAATGAGATGTAATGGTAATTTTCAGATTGCCTGTCAGCCCTAAACACATTTCTATCCATCAAGACAGTGATATAACTTTGACTTCTCTAGCATTTTATGGTTTATTTGCATAACCTGCAGCACCCGTACTTTCTTCAGGTTTCATAGCAACTTTTCCACAGATAATTCATAGAAAAAAACCTTCTTCATAGCGTAAATGAAGGCTGAAGAAGTTTCCTGTTATGGTATTACTTGCTATCTGAATGTATAGTGGTATCGCCGCACAACTTGTGTATAGCTTTCAATGAAAACGACTGCTGTAAAATCAAAGCTCCCCTCAAATAAACCGCACAGGAATTATTTTACACCTCTAGATGTGTAACTATGGCAATAAATACTCAGCAATAGGCTCTTACCAGTTTTTGATGGTCTGGTGTCAGATGACTGGTTAAATGAATGTCTTTCTGTTTGCCAGATAAAGGCTACTGAATCTGTTGTCTCTGGATTAGCAAGGACACGTGTCCTGCTGGCTGTCCAGACAACAGACAGAAAATATAGTGTTCAAATATTCAGACTTGTGAACTGGGTCTATTTTGTAGGAGCTGATTGAATTCGCTGGTTCAGCTTGCAAGAAATTCCCTGTAAGGTCGTCGAGAATGAAGTCTTTATTTCTTCAGATGATATCAGTACTGTGAGAAAGGGAGCAAAGTTCTTAAATAAGTTACGGGGGAAAAAGGGATTAACAGTTTTGACTTTTATTTAGATTTCCCTAGGATGTAGCCTATACTTAAAAAAAGTGTAGGCACCAGTGCAGCTCTACCAAGAGCTGTGATTTATGTGTAGCAGAAGATTGAAAGGAGAGGGCTTAAGGAAAACTGAAGCAAAAAAAGAAAATGGATTTTAAATGCAGAAATAAAGGTTAAGAATATGAATGAAGAGGGCAGTGTTCTTGTCTTCTGTTAATACTGAAAGAAGAGGCATTAATATCCTACTGCTGCCCTGTGTTAGTGGGGAAAATCAAAAGGAGGAAGTTGAGTTTCTCTTCCTCAGAGAGATACTAGAAAGGCAAAGAACTTCTCTGGGAATGATTTGTGCCAATAGGGCTAACAAAACCTGCTTTTGGGCAGATTAATTTCATGTTATCTGATTATATAAAGCGACAATTAAGAAAAAGAGTTTAACTTGACTTTAAATGCAGTCTGAGAGTGGCTGGGATGAGTGAATGCAGGAGGGGATAGTTAGGAGGCAAGAGACCTTCTGAAGCAGCTACCTTACGTAAAGCAGTGCTATCTTGTATTCGTGCTTCTGTAACACAAATGCTAGAAATTGTTCATTCCTGTTAAGCGAACTCTGAGAAATTAATTCATTTGCAGCATTGAAAGAACTCTAGCGACATGATTTCTGCTACACTTATTTTTTAAAAATTGTATATAATATTTCAAAAAATAAAGCATCAATTTGACCCTAATGATAATCTAATGATAATTCTGCTTTAGCTGAAGGTATATGGCTATTTTACCTGTATGTTTTAGAAGAGTTTGCCTCTGTTCTTTAGATATTCATAATGCATAATATAATCAATTATTATAATTCTAGTGGATTTATAAATACCTTTTTATAGTTATTTATAATCCTCCCTGTATATAGCTGTAAATTAGAAGGTAATAGACACCATACTAGGAGAAATATATTCCTGTGATTTCCCACCGCCCACCCCAAATTGTACAGTTTGATTTTTATACTGGTTTTAAAGAGATGTTGTCCTAATGGCTTCTGTAGCAAATATGGGGAATTTAGACTGGTACGGGCTGATTAAGGAACACCAGGGTTCAGCAGTGTGGATAAGCTCCCCAAAGATTGGTCAAACAACAGTTAGGTTACTCTCAACCCTCTTGGGCTCCAATTAAGTCTCTGTGTATCCCTCTACTTAGCAAAGCTCTGAGGTATGTTTTATGTTCAGGAGATCTACATAATCTGTGCCCCTCCAAAGTGGAAGAAAACATAACTGTGATTCCGCCAGAGCTGGTGAGCATAGCACAGCTTCTGGCTGAACTGAATTTTCTGTTTAAACGCTTATGTTTTCTTTATTTTTTTTTCCATAAATATTTCCTATCAACCACTGGTTGCATAGTGACTTCTCACAAATGGCATGATATTAAAAGCCTCAAACCAGGACAAATATCCCTAAGTATGATATGCAAAACTCTTCCAGTTGGTCACTGCGTATGGAACACTTCTGGGTGAGTTTTCTTTTGTCTGGGTCTTCAGCATCTCTGGAAGCATCATCCCTTATAAATAACCAGAATTGTTTCCTGACTTATTGCAGCGATATCACTTGTGGACAGGAAACATCAGGCTGAAGGTGAACAGACTTCATCTGATAGTATGATTTACTGAAGCTATAAGACACAGAGCAGAAACCTAGCTTTTTTGCTGAATTGTTTCTTGGGGAAGGGCTTTATTTTTAGTGCATTTATCTTGTGGTATTTTCTGTGGTGTTTTATTGACAATGTAGTCATATAGAGGAACCCACTCTGCCTGAAAAACTGATGATCTGGCCAGAGGTGAGCTATCAGGTGGGCAATATGGGCTGTAATACTGTATAGCAGAAGATGGGAGAAGGCAGAATAGTCCAGGAACTGCTTTTTTTTTTTGGCTGTATATGTAGTGTTTATTGCTCTAGCTTCCAAGTGTATACAGATGTGGTTTAAGTTAAAACCATGGAAGGGTGATGGCCGTTGGCAGCAATTGCTGTGGTGGACAGTGAAGGAGGGGAATGGGTAGCAGAGCAGTCTGCTCCTAGGCAAGAATAAATGCTTAATAGCAATAGAAAAATACTAGAGAAATAGGAGGATGAGGCTGAAAAATAGGCTTTGAGATCAAGTTTGGGGGAGGGGTAATGCCAGGCTTTTGGGCTGGTGTATGTATTATGGAATGGGCAGGAGCGAGGCTGAGGAGTTGCATCCAGGGTAAGAGCCTGGATGTGGACAGGCTGCTTGGCGTGTTCAGAGGTGCAGGGGAGGAGTGAGAAGGGATGGCAGTCACTGAAAATTATATCTCCTGAAATAGCTTGCCTCCAAGAGTGTGTGTTTTTTTTTTTTTTTTTTTCTCTGAGACTATGGGAAAGGTATTATTTTTGATGACTAGTCTATCTATAATTAGCTTCCTAAGCTGCTGCCAGGGAGAATATGACTTTTCAAAGGAACGTGTGCCTAATGTATTGAATTAGTTAGACACAAATGGGTTTTGTTTACATTTTTTAGGGAACTTCCTAATTATGTTAGGTTCAAGTGCTGAGAATGTCAACAAGCAATGAAAACAAACAGGTGATGTAAAAAAACCATTAGATACCTTTCCCAGAGTGAAACATATGTTAGCATAGGATAACATCAACAGTGTTCATAACATATCCCAAACAGCAAAAGTATTATCAAAGGGGCCAAGTATAGTTAGCACCTAAACACTAATCAAAGAATAACACAAGTATTTAATCTATTATGTAGAATAAATGAAGTTATCCACTTTTTTTTGGTAACTTTCAGCTCTCCTACTTAAAAGAAAAGCTTTTCTTTTTATCTTTTTGAAGATAAAATGTCATGTGAATGTAAACAGAATGAGCATGTATATTTTCTTTTAGTAGGAATTCAGTTTGGTCAAGTCTGAGGTTCTGTTTGCACTGTTTAATTTTAGACTGTCATTGTCAACAGTTTCTACAGAAAAGAACATTCACCCTAATAATGGGAAGTCCTCCAGATAGGTTTTGCGCCTATGTGAGTATCTCCTACAGCATCTGTTTCACTGCTTCCAACATGAAACAAATCATGTGCATCATAACTCAATAGCCTGCAAGGGTGGGAAAGACCATGGGGTCCCAGACCAGAGATCCCTTTGCACCTCCAGGTCCACTGATGTCATCCCATACCAATGTTGATCGAGACTTTCATGACAGTTTCCACGTGGTTCCCAGACAGGATTTTCCAATATGTCGCTATAATTGCCAGAAATGTTAAATTAAAAACAAAGTCAAATGCTTTTGTCTTGTTCCCCTGTCCTGGACAGAGATGCAGAACAAATACTTCTCCTTTGAAGTAAGCTTTTGAATGTTTGAAGCTGTTATTGCATCCTTCCCTTTTGGCTTACCTCCAGAATTTTTTGCTTTTCTCTGTTTTATCAGTCCCTCATCACTGGTCCTCTTTTCTAGTCTAACAATAGTTGTCACCGCTTTTCTTATTGTTCCTGAATTCATCTCCAAAAGTGAACTTAGTTTTCACTTTATGCAAAATAAATACAAAATGACTAAAAATCATGAGACAGCAAGGAGTTTCCATTTGAAAACTGCCATATTCCTGTATTAGCCTACTGTCTGTTGTGTCTTGAGCTTTTACAGCACACATGATACTCGTATTCACTGCGTGCTTTGTCATATCTTGAAATTCTCATTAGAAACAGTGCAAGTCAAAAGGCCCTAAGGAAGGGAGTTTATTTTCTTCCTCAGTCCTCCATGGAGTCCAGCTTAACTGCAATGACATTCTTTTTCCAATAAGTAATGTACCGTCCTTAATTTCAAGTGAACGGTCATATCTTCTTTCATGAGTTGAACTGGGTTATAGACTAAACATCATTTAGTATTGATGCTTCAACCATATGTTGATTTAGCCTTTGCCTGAGTTCACTGTTACTTTCTTTGTATCTCACAGAATCACCGAGATTGGAAGGGACCTTTTAAGATCATCTAGTCCAACCAATGGGGGAAAAAAAAAAAAACAAACACAAAAAAACCCAACACATAAAACACACACCACAACCAACCCACACTACAACACAAACAACAACAAACCCCAAAATACCACACCCCAAACAACACCAAAAAAAAAATAAAATCCAAAAAACCCAACAACTATAAAGAACACACCACACCACCCAACACTAAGCCATATCCTTGAGCACCAAGTCAACTTCTCTCTTGAATACCTCCAGGGTTGGTGCCTCAACCACTTCCCTGGGCAGCCCATTCCAATACCTGATAATCCTTTCAGTAAAGAAATATTTCCTAATATCTAGCCGGAACCTCCCCTGGTGCAACTTGAAGCCATTACCCCTCATCCTATCATCTGTGACTTGGGAGAAGAGACCAACCACTGCCTCTCTACAGCCTCCTTTCAGGTAGTTGTAGAGAGCGATAAGGTCTCTGTCTGATTTAATTTCTCAATATTGTTGATTTAATTTCTCAATATTCTCAATAAGTGGGTTGGGGAGGGAGCAGAAAAATAGATCAGGTCCATTATCAAAGGGATAAAATTTAGATTTCTTGAATGAGCTTTGAGTTTTCCTCTCTATCACCCATCTCGGAAGTGGTAGATTCCTGTCATTGTTGTAAGGTAGGACTCATAGATGATGGCAAGAGTTGTGACCCTGCAAGTTTCAGGTATTTGTTGAAGGTCAAGTGAGAAGAGCTTTGGATCTC
The DNA here is from genome assembly GCA_013398155.1 of Pedionomus torquatus. NCBI lineage: Eukaryota > Metazoa > Chordata > Aves > Charadriiformes > Pedionomidae > Pedionomus > Pedionomus torquatus. The sequence continues at coordinate 297,059 of VZRU01017823.1, read as the reverse complement.
AATGAAATACACTCTGTGAAGGGAATGTTTAGTTTTTCCAAATATCTCCGTGATTGATCTGCTTCTGCTCATTAATCCTGACCTAGCAGCATTTCTCTCACCATATATTTTTTCTCCTCTTAAAGACAAAGAGTTTTCTTTTTTTTGTTAATTATGAGGGCGCAGTTGCAGATGACAGTTTGTTACATGGAGAACAACAGAAGTGTTGTAACTGAAGCATTAACTCTGAACACCTTCAAAAAAGGAGGAGACACACATGACCCATGCAGCATATCTAAGACAGTAACTTTTAGAAGAAAAGGGTATTTTGTTCTTAAAGTAGTCTTTTAAAATAAACAAAAAACTCCGCCCTGAAAACAATTTGCTGTCAAAAAATGTGCTGTGCATGTTATTTTATGGAAAAGAATGAGGCTTTACTGCTTGCACATAGGGTCTGAAGACCCTGCAAAAAGGAGCTCCGTATTTAAAAACTTTGCTTGACAGAACCGTCAGTACTGAAATTTAGTGATTGATGTTTGCAATGGTCTCCTCTTGAATTATTTTGATTAATTGCACCTCCCCATCCCTTTCATTTATTTATTTATTTATTTTAAACGCTTGCTGATATAGCCCATAGGTTTTGAGGTCTTTCCTCCGATTAGATGCAGTATGTCAATTTTATGGATTCCAGAGGAACAGCTCATAGCCTTTCATTGCAATAGGTGGATGCCTGGGACAGTAAAGATTAGCTATCTGACAGCAGATTTCCTTCTCTTATAGCTGAATGCCACTGGGGAGTATTTATTTCCTAAAGGGGAACCAGTCTGAACAAAACTCCCATATTAATCCTTTCTGGTAAAAGAGCTAGATTTCTTAAGTCTAAGCATAAATACTAAATAACCCCAAGTCTTAGCCTCTCACCTTCTTAAGGTAGAGGTGCTAAAACCTGTTGGACAGGTCAATCTGTACTTGATTTTTTCCTTCAAGTGTTGCATCAATGCAGAGGTCTCTTCTGTTACAGTAGGAAACGGCTCAGAATAATTCAGAGGTCAGAAAAGATATTGCTGAAATGATTTGATTATTTTTAAGGAATTAGTAGGAAAAAAACCTGGTATCTCCTGAAATTTTCTGCTGTCTTGTGACTTGTTTCGTTCTTCTGATTAATGAAAATTAATGTGGCATTTTAAATTTCACCATACTGTTACTTGTAAGCCACTGCTCTGCCAGTCAGTCTAGCAAAGCAAGGAAGAGGTTCACTTATTATTCTGCATGATGATTTTACTGATGTGAGACTGGTTTGAACTCTGCAGTCATTTGATGAATAATGGCATGAGCTAAAAGTCAAATCCTCGTTAGAAGTCATACCTTAAGACCAACGAAAACATATACTCTCTCTTTATATATATATAATTACATACATATATACATATATGCTTAGACAAATGTCTGTCTACTGAATGGAAAAGACAGTGATGGTGTTTCTACTGCTTAGTGCTTTTAGCAAATATAGATGAGTTCTTGCCCTTTATTACTTTGATGAGAAAAGAACAACTTTTCACTGGGTTCATAAACACTGACATTCAGTGTTTGGTAAAAGCTGCTGTGCTGCTGCTTTAATTCAATTTCTTTTGGGTGTAGGTTTTTTTTTTTTTTTTTTGTAGGGGCTGAAAGTAATTAATCTTGCCAAGATTCTGTTGGATTTTGCATCTTGCGCTGCAATGTTTCATAACTTGGTGTGGTATTCTGTGATACTTTAGATGAATTTCCCATTGGTTTAGTGGTTGCTACTGAAACGCAGTGCTAAAGAACTAGCATCTTGTCTTGGTTCAGCCACTCTTCAGCTCTTGTTAGAGTTTGTTTTTGATCTTGGAGACAAGTATATTAATATCTCTTTCACTTTCTGCTGGCATCACTACATTTTCAGGGTGTGTTTCTTTCCTGTGTGAAATTAGTAACCTTTCTGAAGAGTCAAATTAAATTTATATGCACAATGTTCCCCTTTCTTTCTTTTTGGAGAGCCATTTGGGAAATCAAAATCTCATCTCCTGAGATCTTACTCCCACAGAAAGACCCCCAACAAAATAAAAAAACCACCATCTCTCTGAGATGGGTAATTTCAGCACAGTTTGAACTGAATGATGAGGGTCTGAGACTGGAAAAATTGATTCTTGTTTTACATTTTCAAACCCTTTGAAACTAAATTCTGGTGTGAGATACCAATTAGAAGCACTTGGGATGAAGACATGGGGGTGTATACCTCTTCTCTGTGATAAAAGCAGCAACATAAAATTTACTAGTATTTTGGAATTGGACTTTCAATGTCATCGTAAGAGAATTGTAAAGGTTGGATTTGAGAGTTCATATTGACTTATAGAAGGACTTTTTTTTTTTTCTTTAAGTTCATAAGAATTAAATTTATTTGAAGGAAAGTCCAAATATTTTTGAGTCTTGTAACATTTTCCCATACAGATATATGGATCTGCCTATGCAGAGAAAGGAGAAATAAAAATTCTGGAACTAAAGGTGTTAAAAATAATCTACTCCCAGAAATAAACATTTTTGGCTTTTTGGGTATTGATTTTGTCAACTGTCAGTTCCTTGACTATTGTGGAAGACCTTAATGATAAATTAACTGGATTAGTTCTAATAAATTGGTTTGTTGAAATTGTATGTAATTTTTGAGATGTCTGTTTTGAAGGATAACGACCAGTGATTGAGGTACAGATCATAAATAAGACTGACAAATCGAATTTTATTTCCTTGGACTTCTACTGAATGCCCAAAGAGCAGCATCCAGGTTTATAGACTTCAGCCCCATTTGGATGAAGGGCTTGCTCTTGTTCCAATTCAATTCTGTAAAAATCTTCCCTGTTCTTGAATTAGTCTATTAAATATTATGTACATTTCTACTTGCCTGGGAAATCTTTAAGGAAAGAAATAAAAAGGGGCATCTTCCATGTTGTACAGTGTAACTGTTTGTTGTGTGAAAAAGGGCTACCTTTGGTTTGAAAGTTGGATACCTCCACAAAAGCTTTGCAAAAGAAAGGCTGAAGTTAGTACCATGTAATCCTCTATCTGCACCTAGTGATATGTAGAATTTAAGCATGCTTTCACATAAAACCACTTATCATTCATATAGATTCAGTTGCAAATAAATAAGTAAAATGCTTTTATTTACTGTCCACTGAGGGACCAGCGATGCAATATCTTGCACTAATTTTACATGCTATGAGCTCAAGGTACATGTGTAATTTCATTCTAACTCCTTATATAAATAAATAATATTTTTTTTAGTGCCAATATGAGAGACATATTGGGTAATCCATTGCTTTCTTTTTTTTTGTCTCCAATTTTATAGGTATGAGATAAAATTGAATTAATCTTTGTTAAAAGATGACCTTTTGAATAGGTTCCCTGCTGAGTGTCTTAATTATTTGAGCAGGTATTCACAGCTAGAGACCCATGAAAGATTGATTTGCTCTGAGTGTATCAAAGAGATTGGGTCAAATTAATCCCTGGTGTAACCTCACTGAAGTTAGTGCCGTTTCTGAAAAAGGAACAGTGAAAATATCCTTCCAGGAATACCTATTTTGTCCAGGGGATTCTTCTAGAAAATGTCTCCTACTCATGATATTTTAGTAGTGCAAACTTTGTTAGCTGTATGGAGGGGTTCTCTTGGCATGTTTTTGAAGTTTGCTTTTTTTTGTGTGTGTGTTTTTTTTTTTTTTCTCTTCAAAGAAAAACAACCCAAAATAACAAGGCTGTAGATGAGAAATATATTCTCTTATCAAGGAGCAGGGAGATGGTAGGTCACCCTTGTTGCTAAGCCACCCAGAAAATCTCGGCGTAGGTAGCCCCCACAGCCTTTTTAGTCCTGCAGATGGTGTAAAGCAGGATGCTGTGCTCAGACCGTGGTCCATGCTCACATGGAAGATGTCAGGGCAGCTTTTGGCTGCTGCCCCATGCATGTTATTGGTGCCCCAGTGATTGTTTCCTACAAATCTGGGCAATGAGTTTCCTTCCTGCCTATATTGGCAGACAAATTTAATTTAGTCTCCAAAGACTAAATCATGGAGCAAGGTTTCCAGGAAGCCAATTATTAGTTAAACGGGATAATTGGATTTAACAGGAAAACTGTAAAGGGCCTAAGAAGTAGACTGAAGATGTGAGAACAATAGGTTGTGTTGAAAGAGAGTGAGTCTTGGGCTGGAGGGTAACTGTCAGTGGAGTTCCTCAGTGACTGGTTTTGGACCAACTTTATTTAATATTTTCATTAATGACTTTGGCACAAAAGACAAAATGTGCTAATGGAATTTGCTGATGACATGAAACTGGGAGACAGTGTCAACACTGGGGAGAATTGGATTAATTAGGCAGAATTAGATGACCTCAAAGGCTAGAATAATAGAATTAGGGTAAAATTGAGTAGTGCAAGTTCAGGGTCATGTTCTGGGGACTAATGAGATGAATATAATTCAGCAACAACAGGAAGAGAAAGACCTTTGGGGCATTTAGTTGATCACAGGATGATTTTGACCTGTTAATGTGATGCAGTGTGTTGTGAAAGGTGCCACTGAGTTCTTGGCTGAGATCTGTCTGGGGTTGTGGTCACCTGTACTCCAGGAAAACCCAACTGGGGCTGGTACAGATGTCTGGAAAGGCTGCCCAGCTGATTAGGGATGGCAGAGCTGGAGCATCTCTGCTTGTTAAACTGAACAAAATGAAGACTGAGAGGGGATATGACTGCTTCTGTATAAATGCATTGGGTGATAAAGAACAGGGGGGAAAACTGTCTAGAGGCTGTTTTTGTCAGCTGGACGAGGGGATAAAACTAGGTCTGAATAAATTTAGGCTGGAAATTAATGGAAGGTTTCTAACTGCAGGTGGACTGGGAATATGGGGCAAGAAACATAACTAGTTTTACGAGGGACAGGGCTGACATATGGTAAAGGTTACAACTGTCAGTAGGGAGAGGTCTGGTATTGATGGCCCAGGAGCCCTTCCAGTGTTCTCTTTCTAATAGTATAGAGCTCAGAGCTTCCCAGTACCCAGCTGTGCTTCATGTACCCCTCAAAAGCAATTTACAGACATGTCTAGACAGCCATCGTGGCATTTGAATAGCTTGCTGGTATATATGGGAGGTCTTAACACCAGCATACAGAGGGAGCACAGCTAAGTTTTTAAGCCTGTCACTTAGACATTCAGAGCTGAGTCTGCCTCTTGCAGAGACCAAGTACATTTACATGGAACAACCTTTGGAGTGACTGAATTTTGAATTAATGCTTAGTTGGCACCTGCTGTGCAGATATATTTTCTGTAATTTTTTTTTAGCAGATGATTTGTTTTAAGCTTTTCATTTTATAGGGCATACAGAAAAAGGAGTTGGAAGAGGTAAGGTTCATCCTGAGTGTGATGTCTATTTCAGTGAGGAAGACTATATATCTGTGGCTATACCTAAAAAAAGAAAAAGGCAACCAGCAGATGGTTTTCTGAAATACCATGGGGCTAGTCAGTCACGCTGTGGGATTATGACACTTTACAAAGAAATACCAAACATTTCTTGGACACATCTGGAGACAAGTGCTTCCTTGTCTTCATTTGACAAGTGTGGCCATTCATGTATAGGAGTTAATGTGAAAGGCAACTTGCTGTGCCTATCGATGTTTTTAGTGACTGTATTCCTGATACTCTAGGGGCTCTCAGACTTCCTCTAACATGCTTGGATAGCCAAGCACCCCAAATTAAAATGGCAAGAGCCAAATCCAATTAGAAATCTGTTACCAGCTTTCCAGTCCCATCCGTTCTGCAGCTGAGAACTACTTTCTCGGAGTATTGTCTGTACACATCTGTCTCAGCAACAGCAGTTTGCTAAGCAGAGGACTTGAAAGCTTTCAGAAACTTCAGACTTTAAATTGTCCTTTGGGAAACAACATAAATAGAGCGGGACAGACAGCAGAGGTATCTATTTTGCTCCAACAACACCTGCACACTAGACCTCTGGAAGGCTATGCTTGTTTATCAGGTCTTTACAACAGTCCCTATGGTGATTTAGAGGAGGAGAATTAAGGATTTATAGATGTTGAGATGTCCTTGATGAAAAAAACATTGAGAATGGAGAAACAGGTTTTTCTGTGTGTATGTGGTAACATAGAATCTCTTTCGGCTTCAAATTCAGAGAGTACTGGAGTCCAACACCTAGGAATTACCCAGGTATTGACTGAGAGGGACAGAAGAAGAGTAAACAACAGCATGTTTTAGTTTCTTAAATAGGCTTGAAGCCCATGTAAGACAGTAATTTGTGTCATGAAACACAGTAGGGGAGAAAGCTACAGTCCAGGCCTGTTTTTCCTTGTACAGATTTTGATGGAGATCTTTTTTTTATATTTGATTGTGTTCTTTACCAACCATTAAAATATTCAGCTAAAAAACCTAAAACTAAAGAATATGCAAATGTCCTAATTTAGACTTGAATTTTTTTTTTTTTTTTTTGTACATGAGAGTTTGGAGTATCTTTTTTTCAGTAATGTATTCTTTCCATTTGTAGAAGGCCAACCAGAATTGCCTATTAGTTGGAAATTTGGCAGTCAGTTATAAGTATCCTTTTATATTTCCCACCCCTAAAAAAGTTTTAGTGTTTTTATGAAGGCAGTCCTGTATGTGTTACTCAGAGCACACAGCGGCAGAGCTCAGTAAGGTGCTTAGCTGCTTGTTATGTGCCCAGGTGCTGTACAGCATCCTTCAGTGGCTACTTTGCTCAGCAGCATTGAATGTTAATGCTTTTATTTACTTATTTCTGCTGCCTGATTTCCATGGTCTCCTCAGATCTGCATATGTGGGACAAATGGGATTTTTTGCAGCATACAAGCAGAAAACATCCTTTTTCTTTTTTGTGTGTGTCCGGATTTCTTTGCTGATTTGGAGTTCATGCTGCTACTGGGACATCTGAGAGGTTCACTTGCTGTTTTTCTTGTTTGTGTCACGGCTGTGACTGCAGTGCCTGTCACAGAACACTTCCAGGTCTCATCCTTCCCGTTGTGTCCATCCACAAGTGGTGGATCCCCAGTTTGACATGTAACACCGTTCAGAGACAAAGGGTGATAGGGAAAAGGGATCCTGTGGTTCATGCTATCACCTGGTGGCATGGACACTCCAGCTGAGGGAGTTGCTGGATGCTGTAAGTACCAGTGTGTTGCTACCTAAGACAGGGTTTATACTCTTTCTACAAAGTATTTGGAATAAAATAGGGCTATAGGGTCAGCTGATGTGGCTCCATATCACTTGCCTTAGCTACTTCCCTCATGCATGATGTGGGGTCAGCTGGAGTTGTGGGGACCTGTGTTTGGATCCATCTTGCTGCTGTCTGCCTGGCTGGCACCTGTTTACTCATTCAGGATTTGCTTTTTAATGAATGCACTTTCAGGAACAAATTTGACTGCTTTCAAAGAAAACCCGTAGACTTCACAGTTTTTCATTTGAGCAAAACTCAAGAGGAGAAATTTATAAAAAATCCCTGGAAGGGTTCACCTTTGCTGTGTTCCCCTACAATGCTGGGAGCTGAACAATTCACTTGTAGCATTTGGGCTTCAAGACATGATGTGTTTGCATCAGAAAATGATTATTTATTTTTTTTTTTTAAGTGTGGTGTCTGCATCAGGAGCATGTATAAACCTTTTGTAATGTGGCAAACACAGATTTCATTGCTGTCTCTTGGAAGCTATTTCCTGAGTATAACCTGGGAGTGTTTGACTTTCCCAAATACAACCAGGTGTAGCCCTATTTTGCTAATGTGTTTTAAAATTATTAGTTTATTTTTTTTAGTGTAATTATATTTTAAGACCACCCCTTTCCAGAATTAGTTTTGGTTCTGTTCTTACAAATAGGTATTATTTGCTTTATGTAATTGTAGGTCTTCAGTTGCCTTGGCAACGTAACACAGCTTTAAATTTAGAAACTAATTTGTTTTCTGTCACTTTGCTCTTTGCTGTTAAGGAGACAAGCTGTTTGCTATTAAATAAAACTTAAAAGGAAGGAGAGATAAAATGTGTATAAAAATATAATATCGTGTAGCATTCACTTGTAGATGAAGGGGAAAGTACTGGCAAGGCCAGGAGGGAAACTCCCCTCTTCCTTAAGGATTTATTGTAAGCTTTTTTATGCTGCCAAGGGTGGTGTGAATGGCCATGTCCCTGCTCTGCTCCAAGGAGAACACAAGGCATCAGTACACCCCTCAGCTGCTGCCTCCCTAGGTGAGGCGGAGAAGACATAGGTTAACCTCACAGAAAAGTTTAATGGGATAAATGTGCACAGTTTGAAGGGAAACCTTTGATCTGCTGTGTTTAAAAGAGGATAGGATGCAAACCAGTCATGGTTCAGGAGCTGTGCAGGCACATCAGCCATGGCTCTGTGCCGTGGGCCATATTGCTATGAATGTTATTGTATAAGCATACATATATTTGTATGTATGTATAGAAATATATATCGTAGGTCTGCTGCAAAGCAGGGCATAAGGCTAGGAGGACCCAATTCCCCATTTCCTGACCTTATGATCCCATTTTGTCCTTGAATTTGTTCTCCAAGGCCTTGGGTCACTTGGCCTCTCATTTTTGGCTTGAATACTGACAAATACATAAGGTACTGAACCAAGCATGTGGAAAACCTAGAAGGTGAGCTTTTGCCACTGAAGAAAGTCCCCTTTTGCCCTTTCCTACAACTGAGAGATTTTCTGATCTGTTTGCCTGCCTGGCAAATGTTTGTCTAACCTGTCCTTAACTCTCCTGATGGAGATCCCTAAATGATCCACTGATTAAGTCTCTTCAGTAGTAAAAAAAATAAATAAATCACAATATCCTAGTTAGATCTTCTCTGTTTTGTTTTAATCCCATTATTCTTCTACTGTTAACAATGGATATGAAGAAAAAGCGTCCTTCCCTCTTTATTGCAGGAATCTTTTACGTGTTTGATATGACAAGGGGTAATGGTTTTAAACTAGAAAAAGGAGAGATTTAGATTGGATATTAGGAAGAAATTCTTTCTTGTGAGGGTGGTGAAGCACTGGAACAGGTTGTCCAGGGAAGTTGTGGATGCCCCATCCCTAGAGGTGTTTAAGGCCAGGCTGGATGGGGCTTTAAGCAACCTGGTCTAGTGGGAGGTGTCCCTGCCCATGGCAGGGGGGTTGGAACTGGGTGGTCTTTAAAGTCTCTTCCAAATATAACCATTCTATGATTAAAGTCTGCTATCAGGCCTCTACTTGATGGTGTGTGGGATGCAGGAAATACCAAAATAGGTGGGATGTGAAAAGCAGAGGGACAAACCACCTCACTCACAGTGACACCAGCCACGTACCCCAAAACACCAGTAATCCTAAATTCAGCTGCGGCTATGTGTGATACCATCTGGAGCATTTAATGTGCAGCGCTAGTACTGCTGAATAGAAGGAAGTCAGGCCTTTGGTGGGAGGTGGGATCACTGTCATGTTGCTGATGGAAAGGTTCTTGAGTAGTGAAAATCAAATGGTTCCCCTGGACTGAAGGTAAATGCATTTAGTGGTTCTCAGCCCAAAATGTCAGAAGACAGTGCAGGTAAGAGCTGTAGGCCTCTGAGATTTCTTTTTTTTTTTAGATCTGATGTGATTTAGGAAGCCATGGCTAACCTCTGTAGCATCTCACTACTTACTGTTTTCCACTTAAAGCCAGGAAGTTTGGTGCCTTGGAGGGACTCAAATACCATCAATTTTGTGTTGTGTAAATTAGACAAAATGGAGGTAGGACAATTATTTTTGTTAGGTGGCTGTTTAGAATACTGCCTTAAAAAAAAAAAAAATAATTAAAAAAATAATAAAAAAAGGAAAAACAAGCACTCAAAAATGCTGGTCAGTGCTACTGTGTAACAACTCAGAGAGGTGTTATGAGGGTAATTAATTCTTTTTGGTTTCTTTTTTTTTTGGTATTTCTGTGTTATGCTGCTACACATTGTGTTAGTACGTTTTATCATACATATTGTAGCAGATAAGATTGCAAAATTGGATGGAACTGAGGTGGACGTTACCTCACAGCAGAAAGCTGAAGCCAGTCCTCAGAATTTTCCAATGATGTTAGCAGAGGATTCCTCGGGGGGGGGAAAAACCCATGGTAGTCATCCCCTCTCAGCACATGATTGACTGTAGACTTCCACAGCTTCTGTAGAATTACAGGAATACTAGCCATATAACAACAGGTCTCTAGTGTGTACAACTGGCTTTTGTGTGTGTGTTCAGCTCCTTAAACTTGCCTGTGAAATCGTGGAAGTGCGGAATAGGTATGCACAAAAACATTTCAGATGCTTATCTACTTTCATGACAGTGTTATGAGGATTTTGCATCCTGAAAATAAATATATAAAAATATATAAAATTAGGAACCTGACTTTATTACCAAAAGTAGTGCAAGTGGATAATAAAGAAATGAAAAGAAGGTAGAATAAAAACTCCTGCTGGCAGAGATGGATTGTTGGGCTGAGAGTTGCTGACGATCAGCATTGCTATGCAGCCACGTTTTTAATGACTCTTTATTCAGCCACTTAAAATAGATCATTTGTGACAATTTAGAACACCACTAAACATGCATTGTCACTCTGATGTGCCAAATATGTCAGAGAAATAAAACAATAATTTTCTGAAGTCCTTCTGGGAATGCTCTGCGGCAAAGCAAGCTCGTTTTTAAGGAATGTGAGAGTTTCCTTTATCTTAACAGTTTGTCCACTGTGGGCTTTGTTGGAGATTTAATTCTCAGATTCTTTCTGTAGCTTTGGATTAAAATGTAGTGTTCCCTTGGAGACAAAGGTGGTATTTTATGTTATATAATATGATGGGTTTGGTACTTTTTTTAAAACAAAATATAAATCAGCCTGGTATCTTTACAGCAAAAGGGAGAATATAAAATATTGATGTTACTGCTGTAAAAGTAGGTCTTTCAGATTAACTTTTTTAATAAAGTAGAAAACCAGGGATGTTTAAATGACTGGAAGAGTAGGCTGGTAAATTTAACCAAATAGCTGCAGTTTTGTGCTGTAGGTGTTTTTGTCCTGCTTACACTGGTGGCCTCAACTAGGGCTGGAGAAAACTGAAAGTCAGTAGTCAAAACTTTTCTCATGGAACGTCACACAAGGCCCCAGTGCTCTCTCTGCAGAATATATTAGTGCATAATATTCAGCAAGGATCTATTTTATCGTGTAGTCTTAGAGCATTTTTATCATTGTCTGAAACTGTGACCTACAGTGCTTGGGCACTGGTTGTGATGAGAGTCTCAGCTAAACTTCATGCAACCTTTAGATCTGTTAAGTATTTTAAAATTAAAAAAATACATAGTAAAGGCCTTTTTTCCCATTCAGTAAATTTGATGTGTGCTTTTTTTATTTTTATTTTTTTGGTATTTCTACTTTTGGGAACTGCTAAACTGATAATGTAAGAATTTTTTTTTTTTTAAGCTTTTGTATTCTTGGTGAATTACTCCTGTAGATAAAGCTAATTCTGCATTTCCAGCGTATATGAAGAATTATATGAGGTTAGATGATCAGCTTGCCTTAGCATTTTTACAAGAGTGGCAGAGGGAGGATTGGCTATGTAATGCCATGTGTTGTTGTTTGATTATGATCTATGGTCCTAATCAATACATTAATGTCAAATTTATCCTTCAGGTTCCTCTTTTTTTTTTTTCCTTCCTCCCCCCTCCACCTCCACCCCCCATGGAAATGAGTAGCACTTGGAGTAGAGGAAAGGAATTTGGGAGGTTTCAGTTTGGTAAGTCTGAATTAAACTCGGACTAATGCTGCCCTCTCCACAGTGCCACTTCTGTGTAATAAAAATCAGATCTGAAACAGACTTGAGTGCAACAAGTTCATTCATCTATGTGTGCAGGACCGCAGGCGTTGAATCCTCCAGGTTTTTGGCTCCATCCCTTTTAGTGAATGGGCTGGTCTTTTAGTGCTCTTGGCTTAAGGGCAAATAGGTGAGGTTATGGAATATCATCACAAAACCCATAAATCTTAGGCACCTACAAGTGCATGCTTTTCTCACGGTCTCCTTCAGCGTAGCTGTTGCCGACAGTCATATTCAGCTCTTGTGAAATGCACTGTTGTGGGGTTATTCAGGAGTACAGTGAGCTAAAAATTTGACCAGGCATCATAAGGTAAAAGTATGTGAATTTAATTTTTTAAAATAAGTGAATTTAATTTAAAGTACTCTATGATTTTCATAATAATTTTTGTGCCCAGAACAGCTAAATTTATGTTGAAGTAGTTTTTAAACTCCGATTAAAGATTCAGTGCAACTGGAAGGCACACTTATATAACTTTTACATTGTACTCAAATTAAACAAAAAAAAAATAAAAATAGAACCTGCATGTAATCTTAAACAGGAAAGATGTGGGTGTCGGTTTTGTAATCCCAGTGTCTGGCTTTGAAAGACAAATCTGAAAAGCATGCAGCGCTACTGCTTGTGTTTAGAATAAGACTTGTTGAATTTTGTTCAACCAGAGAAAAGGAAGTCAATTATAAGTCCTTTATTTTTAGTTGAAGTTGAATCATAAGATGTACCAACCAGTATGGCCTTTGGGCATCTTCAAATTTTTATTTTTTTTTATTTTACCCAAGCAAACACTGTAAAGCATTTATGAATAACTGAGTACTACTTATCTCAGCTCAACTTAAAGCTTAGCAAAGTCAGTGGAGTTGTGTTGATCTAAGTGCTTGAGGAGCTCACCTCTCTGTAGACTCTCTGTAGATTGTCAGAGAGCTATACCCAAATCCTTTTGTAATGTGGAGAAGGAAAAAAGTTAGAAAACCCCATACCTTTCTGCTTTGTTTGATTTCACGTCACTGTCACTACTACTGAGTTAAGCTATAACTGAAATGTAAGAGGTATTGGAGGTTCCTGGAGCTACATGAGGACAGCGTAAATGTTGAGAGAAATATTGAAAGACACTCAAACCTAATAAAGCATGCAACACACATGTACTGTAACGCAAAATCTCTCCTAGTAATATCCTTTAGATGGGCTTAGAAGTTGCGGGTGGGATGATCTTCCCAGTGAGTGATGGATACAATAACCTGTGCAGCTCCTTGTGCATGGATCTCTCCTTTCACCTGGTCATCCCCCTGTTGCATGGCCCAGAGGACACTTGGCTCTTCACATTCTTGCTTTTAGCATGCACAGTGCTGGTTATGCTGCTTTCTGTTGGGGTTTCCACAACTGACTGCTGGAATTGAAGGCTTTTGGGCAGAGCTCTACTTTTAAATTTTTTTTTTTTTTTTCCCCCTTGGATAGGAAGAACACTCAAAAATCAAATTTTTCTTCATTTCA